>PVIH01012848.1:0-61494 GCA_004025045.1 Sigmodon hispidus
AAAGGAAAAAAAAAAGAAAAAAAAAAGAAGGCAATCATGGAGTTCACTGGTAATTACATGGAGCTAAAAATGAATTATTCTGAGAGAGATAACCCTGTTTCAGTAGGACAGATATTATATGCCTTCACTTATATGTATATTTTAGCTGTTAAATCTTCAATAAGCAATCTAAAATCCATAAAACTTACATTGAGATATAGAATAAAAAACAAAGGAGAAGAATAGATGTTTCTAGGAAGGAGAAATAAAATGGTTAATTATGGGTTAGAGGAAGATGAGAAAGAAACGAGAGGATCAAACAAGGAGCAAGATGTGAGAGTCATTTAAGAAAAGGGATACTTGAAATGACAGCTAAATCTAAATGATATTTGAGGAAACCTGATAGAGCAGAGGTTTCTAAAATATTTACATGCATTTAGACAATCTAAATGAAATTGCCAAATGGTATTAGAATGTTATCTGCACATTACCAAAGGGAAAAGGTAAACAGACAGCAATCCTTCTCAAATCTTTTAATGTACAACGGTATCTATAGTCATATTTAACTTAAAGTCTATAGACATTTACTTTACAAGACTTTACTCACTAGATTCTTTTTTTATAATTTCAAACCACAGCTCTGAGAATTGTACTATCACTATTTTTTTAAAAAAAAATGTTTCTAACCTATCCTAGGAATTATTATATATATATGTTCAATTTCTATATATTTTATTACAATTATGTAAAAATTATATTAACTATTCCTTTTAATTTATCCTAGTGAAGTACTGAAAATTTAAGAATTATTAAATTGTAGTATGTAGTTTCTGGGCCAAACTAGCCCCAAGATTCTGACCCACTTGCAGCTGCTTAGCTCTGTGTAGCCATGAGGTCCAAACCAGCAGTCCCAAAGTCACAAAGAAAAAGAGAAGATTATATTAATTTTATGCTGATCAACCTATTGCTCAAGCATATAACTTGCTAACTCTTAACTCTTAAACTAACCCATGATTAGCCAGGTGGCTCAGTACCTTTTGTAAGAGCAACATTCTCATCTAGTTTCCTCTGCATCTGCTCACACTTTCTGTCTGCCTTCTAGCCAATCAGCAGTTTATTAAACCAGTAGGAGAAGGGACAAGTATTTACAATGTACCAGAGCATAATCTCACAACATTAAACTATTGATAATATTCAATAAAATCAAGCCAAGTATATATTTAGGCAGCACTGACTGCTAAGTTTTGTGACACAGGGTTAATTAGCCTTGGTTTACTATTATATAATACCTTATATATTCCATAAAACTGACCTTTATGGTCTTGGTTAAGAAAATAGATTTGCTTCTGTTAAAATGAAGCAAAAAATCAGTTCTGGGTTGTTATTGTAAGGATCTTCATTGCTTCTGGCATAATTTAGAAATATTTGTTTAAATGTAGAGTTTTAATTTTTTTATCTGAAAAATAAATGAAATTGTCTGTTTTTAAGAAACTATCCAGACTGCTTTTAGAAGAAAGGTTTGATTTAAGAAGTTCAAGATTTACATAGTTTTAGAAATAGAGAAAACAAGCAAACTGATTTTTCAAATAGATTCTTTAATACCTTTTACTGCTATACTGCTGTTCAGAAAAAAAAAATGGGTTTATGAAGCAGACTATGATAGAAATCAACAAAAGTAAGCCAAATAGCAAGGAGAAAAAGATGTCTCTAAGGATATCACTATGGAAACAAAAGAAGCTCAAGTTAGCAATACCAAAGAGAAAGTGCTGAACAAAAACAGAGCTGAAAACACATTAAACCCAAATCTTGGGTCTGCAGCTCAAGCAGTATTTATAATCCCTTACAATGCATGTCATTATTTCATATTTCTTTTCCCATGATGGTGCTAGGCTCTGTAAATACCCATGACCAGAAGGATCAGGCATTACAACTCGGCATCACCACTTCATCATAACAAAACTTATTTCAAGCTACATTAGGCTCCCCAAGCTGGGCTAAAGATGATGGTAATATAATGTTTGTTTCTAAAAAATAGGAAAACAGCTTTAATTCACTAGTCAGCGAGCTGAGACTGCTATTTCTGAAAATCACAAGTGAACTTCAGAGTTATAAATTAAATCTTGGTCTTCTGAATAATAAATTAATCTTTAGTTTTCCTTTTCTCATATGAGGAAAAGGAAACAACTCAAATTGAGTGTGAGGGGTGTGAAGAAATGCCTATATTTTGAGAAGTGTTTCCGAAAGCATTTTGGGGAAATGTGGCCACCGTGGCTCTGAAATCTGAGTCATTGAAAAAACACCCATCCTGTATCTGAAACCAAAACCACTGGAAAAAGCAAAACAAAAAAACCAAAAAAGCCTTTCCCTGCCACTGAGACCAGAACCAGTGAAAGAAACACATCTTAGCCCTGAACTCAGAGCAAGTGAAAGAAACCACCCTGGAGTCACTGAAATACATTTATCCCTGGATACAAAACCCAAAGAATGTGCCCTGGCTCTGAACCAACAAAGAAATACAATTTGGTCATAGAATCAGAACCAGTGAAAGAAATATGCTCTGGCCCTGAAATTAGAGCCCCAAAGCACAAAAGAACCATTGAAAGAAACACACTTGGGTCCTGAAACTAAAAACAAAATCAGTGTAAAAGAAAGGCAATGATCTAACCAAACCACACCCTTCAAGTCGCCCTAGAAAGCTCCACCCCGCAAAAAACCTTATATAAAATCCTGAGCCCAAAGTCCTTTCCCTGTTGTCATCTTCCAACCCTGACTGAGGCAGACACCCTCTTCTGGATCCTTCCCTTGCAATAAATCTTTTGAATAAGGATTAGGTGATAACCTTCTTTTTGCTGGAGCAGCAGTGGAGCCTGGATGGAGATCAGCTGAGGGAGTGAAGCTGTAATACTCTCACCTCCTAGGAAACCTTTCCTGGCTTGCCTGAGTTGTTAATACCCCCTGAACAGACAGCAGTGAGCAGCAGAGAAGCAAAGCCTTCTGCCTGCAGCAGTAGCAACTATGCCTGGGAAACCAGCCCTTGCTGGACCAAAGCTGTTAATACTGGGGAAGCTTTTCCCTGAAGCAGGACTGTAAGCTGCTACCTAGGCTTACTCTGGTGTGGTATTCACTGGCTCCTGAGTTTCTGAATACTATCCATCTAGCTGAAATACTCAGTATTCATTGGCTCCCGACTGCCTTATTCTTTCCAAAAGTGGCCATCCAACTATACCAAAAAAATAGAGACTTTCGTTGCTGATTTGTATGTCATGCCCTGCTGATCGCATGTAAATCTTGCTAGGTAAAGTCACTAGGTTTGTATGTTCTTTAGACTAAAACAAAAAAAAAAACACACATTGTGAGTCTCAGTTCCCACCATTAATGTTGCTTGCCACAGACAAGGCACAGAGAATTAAACAGATTAAATACTTATTATCATTAGTTCTAATGTCAGAATTCCCTAAGAAAGATTATATATGCCAATGGAGTCTCCATGCTTCCTTCTAATTAGACAAGTGTTTTACAACTACTTGAATATGTTGCTTATATATTCCTTGTTTTTTATTTTTTATTGTTATGATTTAGTTATAGTTTCCTCTCCCTTCTGGCAGGATAGATAAAGATACATTTGTAATTATTCAACTACAAGTTGTTCCTTGGAGTTTTACAAAGCTTGTGTTACTTGAATACGTCAAGTTACAAAAATACCATGAATCAGAGGGAGGGACAGCTATTATTTCTGTTCCCCTACTTCTAGAGAAATAGAAAATGATGCCCAGCTTATAACTGTATAATATAGCCTTTCTTTCACAGCTGCCTTGGAATTCTTGATCATTGCTAGTTCCAGGAATGATAGTACACACTATGGTATGCTTACTTGAGATTTGAACTTGAATAATTTTTAAATGGTGTTAAAAATTTTACCAAGTTATAGCATTGGCTAGAATGTTCTTATAATAATATGTGTAATATCTATGCTAAAATATAGTGAAATAGGAGAAGTACCTAAGAATGAAACAAATTTTGATCAAGGCTTGTGCTTTTTGTGATTTAAATACAAGGTCCTTCTGCCGTAATACAGTTGTGATATATTCATCTTCAAGGGTGAATAATTAAAGTCAATTTTCTGTAGGAATTTTAAAGAACTGGACAATAAACAAATAAAAAATACAACTGAACCAAAATCATGTTTTCAACACATGGTCAGACTTATGTTTTGGTTTATGAGCTGGCTAGTATTATGTCAACTTAAAAAACTAGAGGTGAGACCTCCAGTTAAGAAAATGCCTCTAGTATATTGGCTGTAGGCCAGAACATAAGGCATTTTCTTTCCCTTTTTTTAATTTAAAAGTTGTTTTTTACATACCAATCACAGTTCCTCTCCCCTCCCTCCTCCCACTCACCCCTCAGTTTTCCCACTACATCCTTCCATCCACTCCTCAAAGAAGATAATAACTCCCAGGGGAGTCAACAAAATATGGGATATCAAATTGAGGCAGGACCAGCCCCTCCAACCCATCAAGGCTGATTGATGTTTTCTTCTATAGGAAAGCCAGTTCATCACTAGGGGTAAATGCCCAAACATGAGCTGAACAAAGATGGCACCCATGTATATGATACTAAGGAAGGAGAAAAACTCACAGATTCTCACCTTCAAAACAAGCTTTTGTCAACAAAGGAATGCTGAGAACTAAAGAAATTGTCTTCTACTGGAAAGACAATAACTATTGTTTAAACAATACTAAGTGGTCAGTCCTGAGAGCATATTCATGCAAGTAATATTAGATAGACTGAGAAGATTGTTTTTATGTGTGTAGAAATACCCGCACACATGCATAGACAGACACACATGCATGTAGAGGTAAAGTATTATTAATGTGAATAAATTTGTTAAAGTGTTAAAAAATAAAAATAAAGTATTAGTGAACAGATTGACTAATTATACTGTTGCACTATTGCTGTGATGAAATATCCTGACCAAAAGTAAGTTAGGGACAGAAGGATTTATTTTCCTTACAGTTCTATGTTCTATCTCACAGGTCATCATCAAAAAGGTGAGAATAGGAACTCAACCTCAGTAATGACACGGGGCAGGGACTGATGTAGAGGCCATGGAATAGCTTTACTATCTTGCTCTTCATGGCTTGCTCACCTTGGTGTCTTATAGAAAACAAAAGCACAAGCCCAGGAGTGGAATCACCCACTGTGGGCTGGTCCCTCCCACATTAGTCAATGGTGAAAAAAGCATCAAGATCATGATGAGGAAACCCAGAGAGACAGTTGACCTGAGCTACTGGTACTGGCATAATCTAAAAAGACTAATGTTTGAAGAGGCATGTGCAACTCATATGCAAACAATACATCATTTTTTCATAAGATGGATGATTATTAATGAACTTTGATATCCATAAGTACCCAGAACCCAATATGCAGTGGCTACAGGGAATTAACACTACTTGGCTGCTTCTACAATCTCTCTTACCTACACGGATTTCCTTGGGAATTTCTATTGCATTGTACTTCTCTTTATTTTCCTTTTTTTAAATTTTCTGTTTTTCATCATGAAAACTTTAAATTTTAGTTTATTAAAATCATGTCAATCATAATTTTTATTTTCTTTATCATTTATAAATTTGTATGGTGCATATTTATTCCTTAGTGTCTTACAACAGCTGACAATGTCCTTGTCTATGAATTGTAAACACAAAGCATTTGTTATATTCAGTTTCTATGTAAATTAGTCCTCATTCACTTTGATTGTAAATGGAAGTTTAATGTTTATTGCATATTTCACTAAATGCTAGGATTTGTGAATGACATGTTATAAGGTCCCTGAAATATATTATCTTCTTGAGACTGTTCTGTATTTTGTTTTGATAGACAGATTAAATTATTATATGTTAAGTCTAACATAGCTAATGAGCAGGGACCACAATATACTTTTATCCCCAACATTTATGTTTGGGATCTTGACTTGATTCTTGTGGACTTCATGTAAACCAAAACCATTATGTTCACAGCCTGTCTCTGGTCTACAGCTGTCCCCAAAATTGAAATTATAATTGCTCTTCCACTGCAAACAGTATCTTCAAGTGCTAACCTGCTGTTTCATTCTTTTGCTTGTTTTAAATTTATTTGATGACAAATTATGTGAAATTTCCAATAACATAGTAAATTACTTAAAAATGTCTTATCTAATTTAAAGGCAACTTATTGTTAATTCTTATTTACATAAATACAAGTTATGTTCACATGTGTGAACATTACAAAACTACTCTTATTCCTTATAGAGTACACTGTGTTAGAGAATCATAAATATATACTTATCACATACTTACATTTGTGTTAATTATATTCACTTTAAAACCCACAATAACAACTAAATGCAGGTCATAAATTAAATCACTACATTAAGAGTAAAAATGTCAGTAAATATACATAAAATAACCAATATATTTTTAAAATAAATTTGAGGCATCAACATGGTATACATCTATAATCCCTGGGCTTGGGAGGCTGAAGCCAAGATACTTAAAAAAATAAAGCTCTAGGACTTCCTTTGCTATGAAATAAAATCATATATATATATATGTATGTATATATGTATATGTCTTAGAATGTTATACCTATCTTAAAAAGTTATCTACATAAAGCCAGTATGAATGATTAAGAGTTAAAACTCAATTTAAGTCCTACATGGGTAAGGGTTGTGAATATTTCTTTTTTAGTTTATAAAAAATCACCAAATGCTACCATTTTCTTTGCATTGCTATTTTTATGCAATTAAAAATTGCAAAACCATATAAGAAGAATTAACCTAGGACTATCAGAGATTCAAAACTTTAAAATATTTTATATCTTTGATTTATAAACTGAATATTTGACTTTACATCTTTATTTTCCTAAAAATGTGACATATTGCAAGAGCTGATCAATGTAGAGTAGCTCATTATCTAAGCTCAATTACTCTACTGATTAGTGTGCAAATGAACAGATAAAATAGTTAGGAGCTATCTGAAGAGAACAGAAGAAAACCTTTGTCAGACATATTTCACACAAGAGGTTAATGTCTAGAATAGATAAAGATTTCCAAAAAAAATAGCCAGGATGGTTTTGCATGCCTTTAGTCTTAGCCTTTGAGGGACAGAGGCAAACAGAACTCTGAGTAAGATGCAGCCTGTTATACAGAGCAAGTTACATTGAGGATACATTGAGAAACATTGTCTCAAAACAAAGCAAACAATCAAAAGATAATAATAACAGTTAAAGAGTAATAATTTCATGCTTGATAATATAATGGTAGACACAAGACCATGACCTGTCCAGGAATATTACAGAATATAGAATATACAGGCTTTTGTTATATTTTTGAAAGTTGATGTAATAAAATATCCTATGAATAGTTATGCTCATATTCATAGGCCTGGTTTGCTCAGTCTTGCTCAGAGAACCACCTCTTTATGGTGGCAACATAGAGATGTGTAATTGTTCAAAGGATTTATAATAAAAAAATTCAGTGCTAATCCCCAAACAAGACAGATAAATAAATATATTAAAATCCCTGCCACCAAATTTGGTAGAAGAGTGTTAAAAAATGGACAGAAAAGATTTATGACAGAGATGATGAGGAGGAGTGCTGCTGTACAATGCTGATTGTGGATATGACATAACTATTACACTCATAAACTCACAGGAGCTCTGGCTATATGTGCAAAGAAGATCATAACAATCAAAATTTCAGCATTACTGGGGGAGATAATCTCTAGGCTATACTCCAAACTAGGGATCTATTGGAGGTGAATAATTTCTGGGGGAAGGAATATAATTCTCTCCTTAGTCCATGGCTGCTGGAAGATTTCCCATGCTCTGATAGATGGCCAAAAATCTGTGGACAGCCCTAACTGGACTTAGTGGTAGAGTTAGTTAGAGTTATAAAATGAAACAATGTTATAAGAGAAGTATTTAAGAGGTTATAGTGAGAGTTGGAGGTGAATAACGAAAGGTATTTATGATAATATTTTATTGTAGTTATATACAAAAATTTCAATACTAAAGAAAAAAGTAAAAGAAAAATCATCAAAATCCCATAGCTATTTAGTAAGACAATAACTAAAAGGCACTTCCTAGACAAAAAAAAAAAAAAGGAAACACACACACACACACACACTGAAAATACTTTATTTCTTTAACTATCAAAAATTAATGTTGAAATTTATTTTAGATTCCATTCCATATCAGTATGAAAATAAATGTTAACAAATTTTGGTGAGTACATGGAGAGAAATGTAGCTATAATACACTGTTTTGGAAACATAAACTAGTATAATCACAATGGAAATTGATATAGAAGCTTCCCAATTAGCTAAAATTAAGTCTAGTGAATGGCCCAACAATCTTGATATACTTCTAGTCATTAAAGGACAATGCTTCATAGAACCTTACATGTCTATTATCTTCAGACTTGTTTTAAAAATGTCAAGGACATGTAATCAGGCTAGCCTAGATACTCACATATTCAGAGTGGGATTTTTATTTATTGGTTCTTTGAAAATTTTATCCATTTAAACCATGTATTCTTATCATAGCTACCTTCTAATACCTACATCTAACTCTAACTAGTATGTTAATCCAAGTTTATTTAAAAATTTCTGTTTTCTATTGTTGTTGATGCTAATCCCCTGAGTCCATTTGCTGTTACCCACATACTCACAAGTGTGGGAATGTCCAATGGTAAGTATGCAGCTTACCAGAAACCGCTTGGAATAGACAGTGATTCTTCCTCCTCCAGCAACAATTGACAGTTAAGAGTGGTCCTTGGGACTACTTCTCCATCCATGGTGGAATTTAGACTGTCTTGGATTTGTGTAAGTAATTACAGTTGCTGTGAGGAGAAAAGTGCCTTATAATATCCAGAAATAATAATTTCCTGGCTCCCCTTCCTATCTATAAACTCTCACATTCTTTCTTTCCACTCTTCTATAATGGTCAATGAGATATGTAGTTGGGAAAGCTAAGATTTATTAAGTTGAGTACACAGTTATGTATATATGAGACTTTGACAAGTTATGAGTCTCTTCATGAAACAAAATCCACTGCACAAGAATCTTCTCTGGCCTAATTGAAAGCACCATACATCTATAGGTATATACATAAATATTTAGAGGGCAGTTTGACAGAATAACCATTTATCCAAACTACAAATTTAGGTTTTTCCAAAACACCAATCTATAATCTCATAGTAAAAAGAAAAATGACCAGAATTAACATATCAAATATGTGAACTTGCCTGGTAGGAGAACCTATATACAATCATAAAGCTACTGTTTATATCCATAACTGTCATTGTACTAGTCATATTTTCTAACAAGTAAGATCTAATGTGGGGAGAGAAAATGTCTTTTCTTCCCTAGTAGCCTGTGGCTCTAGATAGAATGACAGAAGAGAGGTGGATTGTCAATTGGGATTGATTTCTCTATTTCCTGAATCCAAAATGACAGGCTTATCAACAAGATCTTATGGTCTCTGTATGCCTGGAAACCAAAATCAACATCTATAGTTTATGTTATCATGGGTACATTTGGAGGAATTCATATCCAGTAACTCATATGGAGAAACCTTGTGCCTGACAATGAGATTTTTCATTTAGTAATATATTTCTTCTGAAAGTAACATTTTCCATGCAGGATATTTTTGATTTTTTTTCAAATATACATCATACTTTCAACTTTTTGATAATTCAATGTGTTTCCTTAAACATTTTCCATATATCATAATTTTTGATAACTCTCCTGTTACTATTTTCTCTTTCCAATACCACTTTCTTCACTTGAACTTGTTTCCCCTCCCCCACACACACACACGCACACACACACACACACACACACACACACACACACACGCACACAAATGACATCAAGGAGTTCATCTAAACTGGGTTGACCTGAAAACTATATTAAGAATGACAAATATTACACATTCTTTGTCATACTCACATAGCAGCTTCTAAATGCTTAATATCCATAAGTGAATGGAAGAAAGTTTTGTTAGAAGCAGGAGTTCTAGAAATGGGTCTATAAAATGACATGACAGATGTTTTTAAAAAGTCTGATGGAAATGACAAAAGAATGTTTGTGATGTGAAAACAAAAGGGGTGGGTACTATGGCTGAAAGGTAGAGGAAAGAGAGGGTTGACCCAATTTGCATCTGAGTGTTATATGACATTTTGTGTCATAATTTCTTTAATAACATACTTATGCAACATTCACATTACATCAGATATCTGAATTTAAAAAGCAAAGAACAAAAAATATCAAAATACTAAGAATATCTAAATATACATATGAATAAAGAGCAATAAATTGTTATTATAATTTCAAAAACAAATGAAAATGTTAAAAAAATATAGTGACTCTTACTTACATTCTGAAATTTGAGTTTTGATTTTAGGAGAGGAAAAAAGTATGTTAAAATCTGAAAGTTAGCATGAGTAACAATTACCAAGCAAGCTGACAGAAATAGCATCTATACAAATAAAGAAACTAAGTATATAGCAATTTTACACAAAATGCATTATTGTTAGGAATCTTTGCAGTTTTGCTTTGTCTTTGTATTTTCTCATATTGCTTGCTTGTAATTTCCTTTGTTATTTTAGGTTACATTTTCCAGAATTAAGCCTTGTCTTTGATATAAATGCATATCTTTAGCTTTTAAATAAAAAGACTCTGAAAAAAATCTTAGTAATATTCCAAAAATAAAAAAAATCTCAATTATATATAATTCTAATTTTGACTTTTTTCTATACTCTTGATCTTCATTTTAAATTTGATTAATGATTTTAACCTCAAGAGGAAAAATTTATGAGAAATAGTCTGGTATGTTAGCATGTTTCTATTTTAGCATGTGTGGAAACTTCCTGTAATGGTGGAAGTAGTTTTTCTTACTACTTTGCTGTTGTGATATCTGTTCCTAAAGAAATGAGAAGCATAGGAAGAATTCTCTTGGAGATCAACCAGCTTACAAAAAGTATAGACCTTTCAAGATAAAAACAGAATCCGAGGAGTTTCTTTATGCATCAACTATCTGGTACCCTGTCACTTTATCATTCATGTAGATAAGTATATTTTCTTTAGGGTAAACTGGTTCAGGTACTGTGAGCTTCAGCTAATGTCCATGATGTGAATTTGCCTGTGTTGGAAGACCCAATCTTGTGATTAGGGAGACAATCTGAAAGACACTGAACTTTTTTTACTTCAGTGATTAACAAACTATGGTACATCTACACAATGGAGTACAACTCAGCAGTAAGAAAAAAATTATATCCTAAAATTTGCAGGCAAATGGATAGACTTGGAGAATTCCTCCTGAGCAAGGTATCACAAATTCAGAAAGACAAGCAGGGGATGTACTCACTCATTAGTGGTCTCTAAACAAACAAACAAACAAGAAAAAAGTAAAGCATGCCCAAGCTGCAAACCACAACCACTGAACAGCCTGGGATCAGAAACACCCTGGACTGACTCCTTGGATCTCACTCCTCTTAGAGGAACACCTGACTCACTCTTGAGGAGGGGGGCGGAGAATGCTGGATCTGCCAGAAGTGAAGACTGAACTAAGCAATATTGAGTCAGAGGGACCATGGGACTGTCTGCTGCCTGCCCAGGGAGGGAATGGGGATTTGTGGAGAAGAAAGAATGACCTGATGTGGTGGGAGGGGGTAGGGACCTTGAATAAGGATATACAAGGATAGAAAGTGTGACTTCTTTTAAATAAATAAATAAATAAAAGGAAAACAGAGAAAAAAAGAAATATCCATCTTTTTTAATATACTGCACTTTTACTCATAAAATTTTCTTCCTCCCTTTGTTCCTCCCTTCTTTTCTCAGTCATTTACTCAGTCCCTCAATCCTTTCTCCCTCCCTCCATGCGTCCTTCCCTCCTTCCCTCCCTCCCTTCCTTCCTTCCTTCCATTTTCCAGTGCTGTGTATTGGCTCAGACTCTCCTAGATGCTAACCAAGTACTTTGTCACTGACCTATATTCCAAGTCTTTATTTTGTGGTTGTGTAGGGTAAAAAAATCCAGACCATTGCTTGTAGTATACAATCACTGTACCAGAGAAATACAATCTAAATATCTTCTGTTTGCAAAACTACTCAATTATAAAGAATAATCACAGAAAATAAGAAATTCTACATGCTGTTCAAGTCTATGCTCTTCTTGGAAGATGTTAACATATTGTAGTTTTGAGGCTAAGTGCAGCTTTATTTAGTTAAAAATGAGTCTTTTCTGCAAATTGCTTTGTCTTGCATATAACTTAATGCATGAGTTATGTAACTCTCATTTAAAAAGATAATGACTTTATTTTGAATCAGCTTTTATTGCTTCCAATATAATTTAGGAAAGTGTAACAAACAATCTCAATTACAAAAAGGTAAAAAAAAGCAGCTGCATTTTATGTTCCTTTTGTCAAAATTCAACAATTGTTTTCTCAGAGGGAGAAATATGCTTCAGTGCCTGACTCAGTAGGGAAACAACTCTCTGAATTTTCTGTCCTCAGACTAGCAGCCTCCTAGAACCTGCTCTACATCTGCCTACCCTAAAAATGAGATTGACTGCTGCTCTTTGAATGCAATGTCTCTCTGTATGTGGAACAGGGCTTTTATGTATATATGGCTATATGTGTATATGAGTGTATGTGTGTATGTCTGTGTGTTTGTGTGTATGATTCTATGTTTATATGTTTATATGTGTATATAAGAGTGGTGTTTGTGTGTGTGTGTGTGTGTGTGTGTGTGTGTGTGTGTGTGTGCAGGTTTTTGTATTTTATTTCCCAATAGTCAAAGACATTTTATCAATTTTTTTGTAGAATTTCTTCTTTGATATATTCATTTCTGTATAGATATTTGATTAACCCCAGTACCTCTCTCTATATATTTATTTCTATTTCTATATTTTCATCATTATTTAGTTCATGTTAAATTTTTAAAGTTTTTTCATATTGAAAAACTTTAAATAATTGTTAACTTTTTGAGGTCTACTTCTCAGATATGTGGAACATAATGTAAAAGAAAAAGAACCTGCTTGGTTACAATTATTTCTAAATAACTAAGGTACTTATAATCAATATATGCCTATGACACTACAACCAACATAATTTTTGTAAACTAAAAAGCTGATTATATTGCTAGTATAAATGAACCCCTCAATTAGGGTCTCACAGAAATGTGTTCCTCTTCCAATGTTTTCTTCCTTGAAAGCAAACTAATGTTTTATGTCCATTCTTTCTCTCCAAAACAGACAGACAGACAAGCACACACACACACACACACACACACACACACACACACACACACAATGTTCAGTTTTTGTAGTTGTCGGTGGTGGTAGTCAGCTAGTTCTTTCTGGGCAGATGCCTAGGTCTTAATCCAGACTGTGGCTGATAAACCCAGTATCACTCCATTGTAAAAAATATATATTTAGCTCTCCAACAGTTATTTATTGCAAATAGTGTATTGCTGAATGGTAGGGCATGGAGAGTGCTTCTCCTCATCCGTGCTGACATTTTTGAGGCCTAAACTTATGCAAGTTGTTTTTGTATGCTGCCACAGTCTGTGTGAGGTTATACGTGAGAGAATCAGTCCTATTGGGTCTGCAAAACAGATTTGTGAAGTCATTTTCTACCTCTGTCTTTTGGAAATTTCAATGTTTCTTCTTTCCACATTGATTCCTACTCATGAAGCAAGGGGTGTATTACAGTTATTCCAGTGATAAATGAGTTCTCTAGAGCCACTCATCCTCTGCAAGTTGTTCAGTAATGGGTCACCATTACAATTATTATCTACAGAGCTGAATAGTAAAATAAGTATGGATATAGCAACATGTCATTAGGAGTCATTTTATTGCTATGTCCTGTTGTATAAAGTTTTCCCAGTTCCTGTTTGGGGCGCGGAGGTTTGTGACCTGGCAAGTTCGGCTGTTTGGAACGTGGTCCGCGGCGGCTTTTGTCCCCCAAAGAAATGAATCAGACATTTATATTACTTCATACTGTTTGGCCCATATCTTAAGCTCATTACTAGCTAGCTCTTTCATCTTAATTCAACCAATTTCCATTTATCTTCCCACCACGTGGCTCAGCCCGTGGCTGAGCCAGTACCTCTACATGTCTGTCTTCTTTGGGGGTCAGATGGAGACTGACTAACTCCGCCCTTCTACCTGCCTGCCTGTGCTGATTCTCCACCCACTTCTATGGTGCTGTGCCTAGGCCAAAACAGTGCTTTATTTACAGCATACAAAGAACATTCCACCACAATGTCCCCAATCAAAATAATAGGGCCCATCACTCATCTAGTCTTAGGTCCTTGGCTTCAGTTTTTACTGAAGCCCTGTTCCACATACACATAAGGCTTCTATGTTATGGAGCAGGCCTTAAATGCCAAGATAAAAATACATGGAATGTTCCACTAATGTGTTTATTATATTTGTACAGGGAAATGCTAAACTTTTCTATGGTCATAATTTTAAGCATTATTTTAGTTGCACAAATTCAATTTGTATTAAATGAGACTCAGAGCCAAATATAGTAGGAAGACTGAAATATCAGAGAGAAGAAGCACTACAGTCAATTTTCACAAAGCTGTCTTGCAACTTCCTCAGCCTTGGTCTTTGTTTCCTCTGCCAGTTGCTTCTGCCAGTGGCTACACTTTTTGCTGGGTTTCTATAAGCCCTTATATACCCTATGACATCCAGGTTAGGATTAAAGGCATTTAGCCTTGAACTCACATAAAGAGAAGTTCTGCCTGTGGAGTTATGAGATTAAGGGTATAGGTCACCACTGCTAGCTTTCTCTGTGCTAGGATTAAAGGTGTGTGTGATTGAATCTCAGTTGTTTATCCTTATATTCAAGTATCAAGAATTTCCTGAGCTGTCTGCCTAGGATTTGACTGTGTGCTGCTGCCTCTGATATTTCAGGATTTATCAATTATCTAACAAATATCCACATATACTCTTATTTGTCAAAAATAAAAAAGAAAGTTATAACTATCATAGGAAAAACATATACAATAGTGACAAGAGTTGCATAAAATAATATACAAACAATTATTACATAAGAAGTGTCTAGTTTGTTAACAACTGAAAAATTTGAAGAAAGTATTCCATTATTTACTTTGTTTTGGTGAGTCTAAATAATTGAACCTAATCCACTTTGTGTCTAACTTGTATTACTAACTGAAAACTGTATTTCAATGTCTCTTAAACTTACTTAAAATTTTATATGTATATATATATAAATCTTTATTATTTGGTGATTTTACATCATGCACCCCATCAAAGTCACTTATTAGACCTCTCAGACTCAAGCCCAGACTTATGATCTCCCCATTTGCAAAAATGTATAATTATGCTGTTTATTTACTTACTGGAGCATAATTAAACTCCCTGTGGCCAAACCCTTAAAAAAAAGCAAACAAGTCTTTCCTCACCTATATCCCTGCCAGAGGCCATCAATGTAGAAGTGAGGCATTGTGTCATTTAGCTATGTTCTAGCCTTGAGTTCTTGTGTACAATGACCTTTCTCTCTTATTTTTTTAAAGTCCACTAATGAGTGAGACATCCCCTGCTTATATTTATAAGTTTGTGATACCTTGCTGAGGAGGATATTCTCCAAATCCATCATTTAATTGCAAATTTTAGTTCTTACTGATGAGTAGTACTCCTTTGTGTAGATGTACCACAGCTTGTTAATTCATTCCTCAGTTGAGGGGAATCTAGGTTGTTTACATGTTCTTGCTATTACAAATAATGTTGCTATAAACATAGTTTAGCTAATGCTTTTGGAGTATGAATGTACAACTTTAGTGTATATGTCCTATAGTGGTATTGCTGTATCCTTGGGAAGATTGATTCCCAGTTTTCTGACAAACCACCATACTGCATTCCAGCGTGGGTGAATAAGCTTACACTCCCACCAACCATGGAGAAGTGTTCCCCTTGCTCTGCAACCTCACCAGGATAGGCTGTTATCTGTGTCTTTAATCTTAGACAATCTGACAGGTGTAAGGTGGTATCTCAAAGTTGTTTTGACTTGTTTTTCTCTGATTTCTAAAGATGTTGAGCACTTTTTTTTAAGTGCCTTTCAGTTATTTGTAATTCTTTTGCTGAGAGTGTCCTTTTAGTCCAGAACTACATTGTTTAATTGGGTTATTCAAGGTTTTGAGCTCTAGTTTCTTGAGTTCTCTATATATTTTAGAGAGCAGTCCTCTGTCACTTACAGGTTGGTAAAAATCATTTCCCATTCTGTAAGCTGCACTTTTATCTTATTGACTATGTCTTTGGTTTTACAGAAGCTTCTCAGTTTCAAGAAGTCCCACTTATTAATTGTTGTTCTTTGTGTCTGTGCTACTGGTGTTATATTTAAGAAGGGGTCAACTGGTCTAATTCATTGGAGGATATTTTCTACTTTCTTTTCTATCAAGTTCAGTGTGTCAGGGTTTATGTTGAGGTCTTTGATCCACTTGAATTTGAGTTTTGTGCTGGATGATAGGTTTGGATCTATTTGCAGTTTGCTGCAAATTACCATCCAGCTCTGTCAGCACCATCAGTTAAAGATAGAATCTTTATTCCAGTGAGTATTTTTGGCCCCTTTGCTAAAGATTAGGTGTTCATAGGATTTTTGGTTTTTATATCAGGATATTCAATTCAATTCCGTTGATCTACAAGTCTGTTTGCAATGACAGTACCAGGCTGTTTTTATTACTGTAGCTCTATAGGATAACTTGAAGCCAAGGATGGTGATGCCTCCTGAGGTTCTTTGTTGAGAAAAGTTCTCTTCTTGGCAGTCCTGGCTTTTCTGTGATTCCAAATGAAATTGATTATTGTTCTTTCAAGTTCTGAAAACATTGTGTTGGTATTTTGATAGGAAGTGTGTTGCATCTGTAGATTGCTTTTGGTAGAATAGCCATTTTTATTATGTTGATCCTACCTATCCAGGAACATAGGAGAGCTTTCCATTTTCAAATATCCTCTTCACTTTCTCTCTTAAGTGATTTAAAATTTTTGTCAAATAGATCTGTTACTTCTTTGGCTATAGTTACTGCAAGGTATTTAATGCTACTTAAACTATTATGGAGGGTGATATTTCACTTACTTCTTTTTAAGCCCCTTTATACTCAGTGTATTGGAGGGCTCCTGATTTCTTTGAGTTAATCTTGTATCCAACTACATTGCTGAAGGTGTTTATCAACTGTAGAAGTTATCTGGTAGAATTTTGTGGATCACTTTTGTGTACAATCATATCATCTGCAAATAGAGATAGTGGCACTTACCCTTTCCAATTTGTATCCCCTTAATCTTTTTTCGTTCTCTTATTGCTTTAGCTAAAACTTCAAGAACTATGTTGAATAGATAAAGGGAGAGGGGAAATCTTTGTCTAGTTCCTGCTTTTATTGGGAATGTTTTGAGTTCTTCTCTATTAAGTTTGTTGTTTGCTGTCATCTTCTTGTAAATTGCCTTTATTATATTTACATATGTTTCTTATATTCCTGATCTCTCCAGGACTTTTATCATAAAGAAGTGTTGGATTTTGTCAAAAGCTTTTTCAGCATCTAAGGATATGTTCATGTGGTATTTTTCCTTCAGTTTGTTTATATGATGGATGACATTTATGGTTTTTCATATGTGGAAAATCCCTGCATTTTTGGAATGAAGCCTACTTGATTGTGGTGGATGATATTTTTTATATGTTGTTGTATACAGTTTGCCAAAATTTTCTTATGAATTTTAGCATTAGTATTCATGAGAGAAATTGGTCTGTAATTTTCTTTCTTTCCTGCGTGTTTGAATGGCTTGGGTGTTAGGGTAATTGTGGCCTCGTAGAAAGAGTTTTGCAATACTCCTTCAGTTTCTACTGTGTTCAACAGTTTGAAGAGTATTGGTAATAGTTATTTTTTGAATGTCTGGTAGAGTTCTGCAATGAAACACTATGAATCTGGACCCTTTTTTTTTTCTTTCACTTGGGAGGCTTTTAATGACAGCTTCAATTTCCATAATGGTTTAAGATCTGTTTAAATGTGATCACGATTTAATTTTGGCAAGTGTACCAGTATAAAAAGCTTCCCATTTCCTCTAGATTTCCATTTTTGTGGAGTTTAGATTTTCAAAGTATGACCTGATAATTCTCTGGATTTTCTGGGGGTCTGTCTCTATGTCCCCATTTTCATTTCTGATTTTGTTTG
This sequence comes from Sigmodon hispidus, assembly GCA_004025045.1. Classification (NCBI taxonomy): domain Eukaryota; kingdom Metazoa; phylum Chordata; class Mammalia; order Rodentia; family Cricetidae; genus Sigmodon; species Sigmodon hispidus. Next base: position 18,201 of record PVIH01012848.1, read on the forward strand.
TTTGGAAATTCTCTCTCTGCTTTTTGCATAGTTTGGATAAGGGTTTATCTATCTTCTTGACTTTCTCAAAGAACCAAATCTTTGTTCATTGATTCTTGTAGTGTTCTTTCTTTTATTATAAATAAAGTCATATTATTTATCCGTGTATATCCTTGTTTGTGATTCCTTCCCCCTCCCACACCTTCCAGTCATTCTTTCTTCTCCACATTTCTTTGTCTCCTCCCCAGCAAGGGCAGGGGGTCCAAGGTCCCAATATGGCTTAACTCAGCATCCACTCCTGGCAGATCCACTTTCTTTTTCAATGGTATTGATGTCAGCTCTAATTTGATTATTTTCTGCTATCTATTCCTTCTAGGTTAGTTTGGTACCCATTGTTCAAAGGATTTCAGCTGTGCTGTTAGTTCTCTAGTATAGTATTTCTTGAGATTTTTCATATAGGCATCTAGTGCTATGAATTTTCCTCTTAAGACTGCTTTTATTATGTCACACAAATTTGGGTAATTTATGTATTTATTTTCATTAAATCATGAAAGACTTTGATTTCTATCTTAATTTCTTTCTTGACCCAGAGTTGGTTCTGTTGAGTGATGTTTAGTTATAGTGAGTTGGTAGGCTTTCTGTGATTTTTGATATTTTTGAACTCTAACTTTAGGCCCTGGTGGTATGAGTCCATTGATATTAAGGTATATTAGTAACCACTGGTTAATATTTCCTGCATTTTTGTTGTTAGCTTGTATGTAGTTCCTTTCTCTGGGCTTTTCTTCTGTGTGATTATTGATTGTATGTGGTTTCATGGGTGTATCTAGGGTCCTTAGGTTGGAGTTTTCCTCTGATGCTTTCTAAAGGGCTGGATTTGTAGAAAGGTATTGTTTAAGTATGAATTTGTCATAAATATCTTGTTTACTTCACCTATGGTGATTGATAACTTTGCATTGTATAATAATCTAAGTTGGCAGTTGAACATTTACCTCCTGAAAGGGCCAACTTGGATGCCATGACTCTTGTGAAATAATTGATACATTTGCCCCTGTGTCAAATAAACCTTCAATAATAACATCATTTATTTGTACTTTTAATTTTGGCCTTTGTTCATTAATCAACATTTGCTGAAATTTTTTTTTTACTATTTTTTTCTGAGTTTTTTTTTCCTATAAATTCTCTATGATTTAGTGTAATTTTTTTTTTTCATTAAGGAAATAGGTTTTAAATTCTTCAATTTTTCTGGGGAGGTTTATTCTCCATGATAGCAGAGTAAAATAGCACTGGATTTGATATGGGGCTTTTCAAAGCCCTCTTTGTGAGTTTCTCAAAGGCAGAAAGTTACCTTGTCTGTCCCTTGTTGATCGACTTTCGTTAGTCCAATGTCTACCTTTTCCATACCACTTGCATACTCCAGGAGGGAGGGATGTTTTCTTGTGATTATTCCTAACAAAGGCAGAGTTTCTGGGAATACCTTGATTATAATTTCTTTGTGTATGAGCTTATATTCCACAAATATATTATTTAATGTTTTTTGAATGTTTATTTAAATAGCAATTTTTTTCATTATTAGACATTTTGTTTATAAAATTTGTTCAGTGGTACTTTCTGCCTCCACTCCTCTGAATCTCTGAACTGGCCAAAAAGACTCACACATGAAACAGTGTCAGTTAATATAATTGTGGAATCTGAAAATTATTTCTTTTAAAAATGTACTGAATTTTACCCAAATTATAATAAATTGTTCCACATACTCTTTTACTGTTAATTTAAATAACAACAATTGTCTCAAATAAAACAACAGTATAACATGATCCTTTTAATATTTATTAAATTTTTAATATTTTTTCTTCTTTTTTATAAATTTATTATTTTGTATCATGCACCCCATCAAACTCAGTTATCAGTCCTGTCAGATTCATAGCCACTCTTTTGTTCCCCCCATTTACAAAAAAAAGCCCATTCATGCTGCTCATTTACTTACTGGAGCATAATAATTAAACTTCCCATAGTCTGACCCTTAAAGAAAAGGAGTTCTTCTTTACCCACACCCTTGTCAGAGGCCATCAATATAGAAGTGAGACATTGTGTCATTTAGCTATGTTCTAGCCTTGAGTTCTTGTGTACAATGACCTTTCTCTCTTATTTTTTTGAAGTCCACAAATGAGTGAGTAAATCTCCTGGTTCTCTTTCTGGGTTTTTGATACCTCACTCAGGAGGATATTCTCCAAACCCATCCATTTGCCTGTATTTTTTCATGTGCCTTTTTGCCATTTATAACTCTTCTGCTGAGAATTCACTTTTTATTTCTGACCCCCCTATTTTAATTGGGTTATTTAAGGTTTTGGGCTAGTATCTCCAACCAATGGTGTGAACATAACTGGGTAGTAGTGTGTAGAAAAATGCAAATAGATCGAAACCTATCATCTTGAACAAAACTCAAATCCAAGTGGATCAAAGACCTCCACATAATTCCAGATGTATTAAACTTGATAGAAAACAAATGGAAATACCCTCCAACATATTTGTACAGGTGAACACTTCCTAAAAATAACACCAGAAGTACAGACATTAATAACAACAATAAATAAGTGAGAGTTCCTGAAACTGAGAAGCTTCTGTAAGGCCAAGGACACAGTCAATAAGACAAAAAGACAGCCTACATATTGGGAAAAGATTTTTTACCAACCCTACAAGTCACAGAGACTTGATCACTACTCGACATTTTTAAAGAACTAATTTATCTTAACTATTTTTAACTTTGTGATAACTTAGGTAATTAGTTTATCTCTCTTCTAAGTTCACCAACTTTTACTTTTGTTTATGTATATCTTAGTATTATCCATTCAAATTTTTGTTTTAACTATTGTTTTTTCAAGGCTTAATATTTTAAGCATACATGTATGATTCAGGATGATATTCTTCCAACTTTCACCAAATTAGAGAAATTCTTTCATCCCAGTCATGTTAAATTCATTTCATTCTATATGTCCTCTTCTTTCTCATTATGTGAAAGAGCTGCAGGGTTTTTTTTTTTTAATTCACAGAATTAAAGAATATACACTTCTTTATCAAAGCCTGAACTTCTGTTATTTTATTTAATAAATAACATTATCTTTATTTATGATCTTTTATGATTGCATTAAATTTATGTTTAAGTTTTGTTATTAGGATTAAAAAATGGTATTTCTTTTTTTACATGTTATAGGAGTGAATATGAATTAATCTACTATAAGTCAAATATTTTCAACGCTATATTTTAGAAATGTGTCTCTTCTTCACCCCTAATGTTAGCTAGTGATTTCTTTTTTTTACTTACACAGATAAATTATGCAAGAAAGTGTTCTCCCATTAATATACATAAAATATACTTTTTAATTATTTAAACTATAGCCTTAGAAGACTAATGTAATTCATTTTATTTGTCAACACATTCTCATATATTGATATTATTTCTGAGATTTCTGAGATAAGACATTATTTCTGAGTATGCCTGTGATGTTTCTGAGTGAAATTAGCATTTTTGTAAATGTTCAAATCAACCAATTAAAATGGAACATTATTAATTTCAGTTTCAATGAGAACATCTACACAATACTCTCACATCTAAAGCTCAGAGAACATTATAGAAGAGTACTTAAAAAGACTGCAATTAAAAAAGCATCAAGAAGTTTGCTGAGATTTTTTGTTTTGTATGAGACTATCCAAAGTTATATCATAAAATTTCATCAACATGACTGTTCAAACAAAAGAAGAATATGAATGATACTAATAGGCATGCCAGAGTGCATGGGGAAAAGTCAATGTCTCCTCAATTCTGCTATAGAAAAATAATGGAACGAGGGAATGGAGATATGACCTTCTCTTGAAAAGAACACAAAAATTGGTTGTCTGTTATCAAAAAACCAGCTACTAAAATACATACCAAAAAAATTATACAAACCTAACATATTATATTTAGGAACATATTTATATATGCTTGTACATATATGGTTGCAATAACAATGAAAAAATGCAATGAACTTGAATGAAGTGAGAAAGGGTTTGGAGGGATGAAATAGCATTCAAAATATGTGATTGTGGTGGAATGTTCTCTGTATAATGTAAATAAAGGAACTGTTTTGGCCTATGTAGAGCATCATAGAAGTGGGAGGAGAATCAGAGAGCAGGCAGGTAGGAAAGGGTGGAGTTAGTCACTCTCCATCAGACCCCCAAGAGGAATAGATATGTAGAGGTATGGGCCAGCCACAGGCTGGGAGCCACGTGATGAGCAAATTAATAGAAATGGGTTGAACTAAGATGAAAGAGCTAGCTAGTAATGTGCTTAAGACATGGGCCAAACAGTGCAAAAGATATAAGCGTGTGATTTCATTTTTTTCAGGGACAAAAGCCGAGGGGCGCACAGACCAGGTTCCAAACCACAGCCACAGCCGCCGCACACTCCAGGTTACAAACTCCAGGCACAAACCTCCCGGACCCAACACGGGCTGGGGAAAACTTTTTACAACAGATGGCGCCCAGGAAAAACGTTCTACAACTTTGATTATATTTTAACATTGAAAAATAAGCAATCAAAAGATCCAGCCTATATATAGATATAAAACACTTAACAGAATGAAAGAATATACTGTGTATTTAAAATCAAAAAGACATTGACTTCTCAAATAAGTGAATCTTCCAATTTTGGAAGGTCAAAGACAAGATAAACAATAGATAAATGGTCATCTCTTTATTTTCAGAAATGAACTTGGACATGAGTGATCATGGTTCAGAATAATGAAAGCCTGTTTTGAATGTATGACACTGGCATTTCTATAATTGCATCTTCATAGTAGCAGACTGTGGGACTTTATTTTCATTCATAATGGTATTACCCAAATTCTTGTATTATTTTATTCCCCTTTATGTTTTTATGTAAGCTATTAAATTTCTTCTGTATAAGTCCACAAATAAAATAAAAACAGTAAATAACTATCACAACTGTGTAAATAAGTATCAATTCTAAATGTGTGTGCCATCACTTCCTGGCCTTTATGGTTAGCTAGTGGATAGCTATACACTGTGATCTCAGGGCAAACTTCACTGTTTTAGTGCTCAAACAAAATATCATCACAATATTGTTTTTTAATTTCATCTTGTTTGGCCTATGTAAAATAGTTGTAATTTCCATTTATGTTATTATTGGTGAGTCCACAATAATTGTCTCTTCCAAAGAATTCTCGGCTAACTAGTAAAGTCTTTAGGCCATGAGATATACTGGTTTTGGAAAAAAACATACTATTTTTATCTTGTTATATGACCCTAATTAGGTTATATAACAGCTTTTTTAAAGGCATTTCTTGATGGAGACCACTATGCAACTCCAACCTGACAGATGGCACTAGGTCAGATGATTAAAACAAAAAAGTGACAGAATAATGGGGCAAGGGCAAATTTCCACAGCTGGTTAAACACAGTGAAATTAAAGCTGTGCATTGATAAAGCGTGTGAAAAAAGGGAAGACACAGAATGACACTTTCTATTATCATGTAGGGTTAGGTCTGCAAATTCTCTCATGAATTACATTTTTTTCCATTTAGTTATTTGGCAATATATTGAATAATTATTTAGTTTGTAGAAATTCAACAAGAAAAATAAATGGGGGTCTAGGTGAAAGAAAGAACTGACACAACATACAATTAAAGCCAACTTTATATTCAGATGAAGTGATAGGTGCAATATGTGATAGGTACTTAATTCAGAAACTAAATGTTCAACATGAAGAATGTGTAAGTTCTGAGCACTGATTTTAATTTGGGAACTTTAGTTAATTCATACAATGTATTATTATTCTTATTAGTAGTGCTAATAGTGTCAATGTCCAAAGGGGGGAAAAACTGAGGTTCCGAGGAGCATAGCTTCAGAACCCAACTGCCTCAAAAAGTTCAGGACGCCATCCTGAAGTAGTAGTTTTTTAGATATAAACCAACACCAGTTCAAGCATGAATAAAATAGAATCTATGCAGAAATACATTTTTATATACACTTAAGGCCTTTATTTTATTTTGTGAACACTATTTATATTTTTATGCCATGTAATGAATATCGAGATGAAGATTTATGAATGTACAATTTTACACACACACGATTAAACATGCTCCAAAATATAAGTGTTTCTATGTTAAAATTATTACTTGATTAAACCATTGAGTTTCTCTCCTATGTATGCGATTAACATGCCTAAAAGTAACATTTCACGAAGTTCTCTTACATTTACTCTAACAACTTTCACAATGTAAGGACACAGCACTAACCCCTTAAGAGGCTGCTGTCTGCTTTATTCTGGAACCCCCAGCATCTGAAAACTTGGCATAGTTTGTCTAATAAAATTATAGAACTTTTAAAAATAAGAATAATGCATCTGATCTAAGATACCATATATACAGTTTTGAGTACAAAAGGTAGATGCAGAGAGAGGAAGAAACAATGATGGAGTCAAAATGCCCTGAGGTCCATCAATCTCTCACTGTCTCACCGATATCTATATTCTATTTGCTTTTTAATGGTTTACAAGTTTTCACTTTTACGATTGAATCATCACATCTTTTGTTCATGTGTCTAAGGACATGATGGAAAGCATATGTTTTTCTTAGAAATGGCTTTTCAAATGATGGACACTAGCATCTGTAGATATCTTCAAGCTCCTAAGAGCATTCTCCTGCTTTCATTCTCTGATCTCTGACTTCTGTTGAGTAATAATCTTAAAAAAAACCCACTTTTTAATAATCAGGATTATTTTCTTTATTTTTTATTTCACCAGAGGTACATAACTTCTCAATTATCTCTATACCTTGTGTTCAACTGACCATGAATATTATGCTAGTAACTTTACACATACATCCATTCCCCTTCTCTAGGTACTTCTTTTGTGAATACACTCATCACTGCCATGTGCTTTTGGTCCCTTATATAGGAAGAGACACTGGACTTGTAGTACAAACTTTATTCATACCTTATATCAGAGGACTTCCTCCCCTACACAGGGACACTAGATGCACATGTGCAATTTCACTGACCTCTGAAACCTGCTTGAACACTTTATGTCCTGGGTCTGTTTTCCAACCATCTCTCACATCTCTCTCAGTAGATAAGATTCACAAACTCCAATCATAACTCAGGTATAAATTTTGTTTTTCTTCAACATTTTCAAACAGCCACATCAAATTACAGAAAATAATATTGTATTAGTTATTTGTTTTTATTATCCTTTTGCACTTTTTTATACAGTTTGGAATGTCACTGGTTATATCAACTACACACTAAGGCAAGCGCCATGTCCAGAAGTAGTTGGCAAGACAGAATAAGCTCAGTGGTATTTTGTGTGGAGAAAAGAAGAAAAAAGAAAAAAAGATACTAAGAAAAATTGTGGGCTAATCAACGGGATACATGGATTAAAAAATGAGACTTTATTAATAAAAAAAATGAGAAAAAAAACTACACCAAACTCCCTCTTTCTCCTGCCTCCCCACCTCCCTACTTCCCAGTTTAATAAACTCTAGTGTGGAAAAAAACTCACAGAATTGTGTTCTCCCATGCTAGATTTGCTAGATATGTCTCTTTCAAAAAATGTTTTGGGACAATAACCTTGACTGTGTTTGTACTAAGTATGCAAAATTTAGTGACTTTAAAATTGTGACAATGGTCTGGTCTGTCTCTTCTGAGTTAAGAGTACAGTGGAACAAATCAGAGATTCCCCTAAAAAAGATGATTCAGGAAATATTAAACTTGAAGCATTATACTAAACTCAATTCACTTACAGTGCAGATACAGCAGAGGTCATCTTTGAAAATATTCAAGGTACTTTTATATTTTACAAAGCTATCTTTTAAAAAAACCAAAGATTATTCTTTTATTTGAGCTGATATGGACCTCTTACTTTAATAAATTACTTGTGGAAACAAATTTCATATTAGGTTGATGTTAAAAGATAAATTAGAAAACATTATGTTTCATGTATTTTAGAGAAAAGAGAAGTTTTACTACTATATGGGTTTTTTGCTGTTGTTGTATTAGCTATCCTGAATGTTTTGCTTTTTTGTATTAAGTTTAATATTTATTTTCAAAAAACACTTAAAAAATCCTCATCTAGATATTTTCTTCAAGCTACTAGTACTTTTGTCTGTCCATTATGGACTAAATACATTTCATATTATTGTGATAAACTACATACTGTTTTTTACTTTTTACATACTTATATAAATTTTTATGCTTTATTTCTTAGTTATAATATCTGTAAATTCTATTATAATTTGTGTTTTTATTTTATATTTTCTTTTGTATATATGTCCATGTTTCTTTCTCCGTGGATTTGATTTAAATTACTTATACATTATCTGTTAAAATTAAGTTTAATTAAGAGTAAAGTCTATAGACTATTCATGAGATAATTTCTTAACTTAAATATAAAATTAGCATTCATAAACTTTTTTCTTTTAAATGGAAAGTCATAACTGAGTGCCAAAATAATTTTCTTTCAGTGCCTTCCTGAAAGTAATATTCTGAAAACTAAATATTGTTGTGGATATGGCTTACAGAAGATGAATATGATTTTTTATCAGTAAAAATTGTTAGACACATGAATATAACCTATGGATCACCATTGAAATGTGCAATTACTTGGTGTCAATTAAGTGAAAAAGTGAGATCCTCTGCTTTTACATCATCAAATATTTCATGTTGTTGAAGAAAATGATACTAGTATCTAGAAAAAACACTTAAGACTTTTAAAATAAATTAGGAATTTAATAGAGAATAAAATATTTTTTATGATGATTAAGATGTTTAGTTTGAGAGGTGATTCATCTATAATACACTAATTATTAATATTAAATATCCATGTTGATGGATGGTTATAAAACATTTGGGGAAAAATAATCATGAATTTACTTTTAATCATGAATAAAATTTTTATTGTTATGCAATAATTATTATAATTTTGCATATTAAAGCATTAAAAATACATTATTTCCATTTTATGATATAGAATTTAAACACACATCAAATGATTAGCTTAGTTTAAATTTATATTACTGTGAAGACACATCATGACCAAGGCAATTCTTATGCTAAACAACATTTAAATGGGACTGACTTACAGGTTCAGAGGTTTAGTACGTCATTGCCATGGTAGATGACATGGAAGGCATACATAATGCTAGAGAAGAAGCTGATATATGACCTACCAATGGCTGAGTCAGGAGAGCAGCAGGTGCCAATTGATGTTCCAGGTGTCAGCCTACCAAAAGGTAAATCCCTGAAGAATGAATCTCAGATAGGTGCCTGATATAATGAATCTCACTTAGGCTAGGCCAGTCTAGGAGATCACCTACCCTGGAAGGTCTTTTGCTTCTCCTTTGCCTTTGCATGTTATCTTCCTCTGGTATCTGCCATGGTGTAAATGTATGTGAGGAGATTCCCACTGCCTGTAAAACAGTGTATTTATCTCTTGAAAACATCTTATCCTACTGGGCATTTTAACCTATGGATTATTATGAAGATGATTTCTTTTTATACTGTACTGTCTAATTAATGATAACAATGCTAGTTTAAATATAGTTTTGGTGATTAAAAAATACAATGAGATGTTTCACAGCTAAGGCCTATGAACGTCACCTAAAGAACTATATAGATCATCATTAAAGTTAATAGTTAAGAAAAACAACTGAATCCTAGGAGCCAGGTTAGCTCAAGTTCTTTTAACCTTAGTGTTGAAAGATGCAGTCACATGTTTCAGTGTACATGATAGCTAGAGCAAAGCTTTATAATAACTTCATGTAAAAGAAGATGTTTTAATAATAGCTTTGAGATTTACAAAAACAACCTAGATGCCCTTAACTAAAGAATGAAATAACAAATTGTGTTACATCTACACAATGGAGTACTGCTCAGCAGTAAGAAAAAATGATACCCTAAAATTTACAAGCAAATGGATGGAACTGGAGAATATCTTCAGCGAGGTATCACAAACACAGACGAATAAGCAGGGATGTACTCACTCATTAAAGGACTTTAAAAAATATTAAAAAACACCCAAACTGAAAACCACTGCTAAACAGCTTGGGATCTGAAAATTGTATTTAATAAAGTCTTCTGCTATCCATTTGATCATAACACTATTCATTCCACACAATGGCATTTTACATATTTTTTTCTTGTCATTCTTTTGTCTTTTGTCACAAATTTTGTGGGAATAAACAACTCATGTCTGATTTTACTTTAGGTCTATTCTATGAGATTAGCCCATACTAAATGCTACCTGGGTTACCAAGTACTGAAGATCAGATAGCCCAAGACCTAGGGTAAAACCAAATATTACTGGCCTAAAAAATAAAAATAGAATGACTCCTAATGGATTCCTGCTTTCCTATAGATCATTGCCTTGCTAAGCCATCATCACAGAAGCTTCCTCCTTCAGCATATGGAAAAAAATACAGAGAAACACAGCCAGACATTATGCAGAGATAGATAACTTGAAACACACAGCTCTAAACAGAATGTCTCCATAAAACTCTCCCTTTATAGTAAAAGAAACACCATAGAAAAGGAGAAGAAAAGAATGTAGTGTCAGAGGGGATGGGGGACACCAAGTGAACAAAGCATTAAAACCCAACTGAGCAATGTTGATATAAACTCAGAGAGACTGAAGGAGGAGTACAGAGCCTATCCAGTCTTCTCCAAGTCCTTGGTGCATATACTATGCCTTTTAGTTTAATATTTTTAATGGGATTCTTGAGCATGTGAAGTGTCTCTGATCTCTGTGCCTTCACATGAGGCCTTGTTTTTCTGATGGTCTGTCTTGTCCAACTTCAATGTGATCTTTTAATTTTATTTTATTATATTGTGTTTTGTTATATCTTATTATTATCCTTTGGGAGCATGCTCTTTTCTATTAAGAAACAGAGAAAGCAGATGAGGATGGGAAAATATGTGAGAAGTGGCTTAGCAGGGTTGAGGGAAGAAAAATTGTAATCAGGATATGATGTATGAATAAAGAACCTAGTTTAAAAAAATAAATGATTAGGAAAAGTAGGTCATTCCTAAGCTTTAAATAAACACTCTTCCTTTATTGTAGTTAATATTATGTCAAATGTCTAACATATATTAAAAACTTATTAGTACTATTTCCTGTCCTTCTACACCTTGTCTTCATCTAAAAGTCATTTTTCATTGTTAACATGTGAAGATTTGCTGTTTGTTCAACTCACTATCCACTTTTTCTGCCTTACACACATTTATGGACATTTGTACTAGAATGACATGCACATCTTACATTATTTATAGTTTAATAACTATAAATTCATTTTCATTATTTTATTTTATTTTCTATATGTGAGATTGTCCCTGAAGGTATCTAGAAAGAAAAGTTTACCACACAAAGACATAGAATGAAAACCTGCATCATACTTGAAGACTAGCAACATGCAGTTAATTTAGAATATATTTAACACACACTACAAATTGAGAAAAGGCTTCCAGGCAACAAATAGTACAATTCCAGGTGTAAAAGAAAGCTCAAGATATGTCTATGTAGAAACTCCTTTACAAAGCACATGAGGCCAAGAGGGTGGGTCTTATAACTAAAACACATAGAATCTATTGTTATCCCTGACATATAGCATAGAGGTCAGCTTGCCATAAAGTACATGTGACAGCATTCGTAAGGATAGGTAACTATCTATGGAGGAAATAGACTGGGTAAATCATTTTTGGGAATTTGAGTGAGGTCCATGTCTATAGCAAAAGGTGGGTAAGGTTTGCCAATACAGAGAGCAAAAAGGTTACCAGATTGATTAAAAACAATCTACTCAGCCTTCTGAATGGGAAAAGAAGTATTTTATCTCCTCTATTGACAAGATGCCCCTGTGTATTTAACACTTCTGGTTTCCTATTATTCTGTAGGTACAAAGATCTCTGTATCTTCATTACATATGTCTTTTATTATGACATTTTCATGAGTAAATGCCTTGATGTTCTTAGTTTTTATCTGACAACTAATGGTCTCATTACTAATGGTTTGTAACCTTTTTCCAAATTGGAACCTCTAATTCTAACCTACTTATTTAAGCTAAACTAACTATAATAAACAAACCACTAGGTATTTTCTTTGTTACTCCTATATTCCTTTCTTCCGTTTTCCCTCAGAATCCTTCTCTTTATATGATTGCCATTTACTTTTGTATTTGGTAATCCAGAATATAACATCCTACATTATTCTTCATGTCTGAGTTCATCAGACATGTTTAACTAGTCATAAGTTTTTATGTATGTAGGCAAGTTTCATATGTTGACTACTGTGATATACATTAAGTTTAGATTTTTATATTTCTTCAGATATGTTCTAGAAATATATTTTCCATGAATTCCTATAGCATCTGTAAAAATAACTACATCTATTAGTGAATAAGGGTACCCCTACTGCCATATTCAGTAACATTTTCATGTTTTCTTGATGAGACATTATGCTTGGAATAGGAGAGAATCTTAATGTAGTTTTAATTTGCATTTACTAGATGTAAAACATATGTTAAATATTATTTTAATCAGTCCCCCTCTGAGACTTGTATGACCTATCCTTTTGAGCACTTTTATACAAATGATTTGGTACTTGGTATTTTCAGCTCTCTGTAGAGTATAGGGGAAAAGCTTTTTCCAATTCTGTATGCTGTCTTCATTGTGCCATTTCTGTTGCCATGAAAATGGATCGTTATTATCAGTACATCAAATCCATTTTCCAGTTCTTGTAGTTCTTTGTGTTTTGAAATGTTTACCCTTTGTTTTCTTCTAGCATTTTCATAGTTTCAAGCCTTAGAAATTTGATCTGTGATTATCTTGAAAATATTGTTGTAAACTTGAGAGATATAGATGTAATTTTACTTTCATATATATGTGGATATGTAGTTTTCCAAGCACTATTTAGTACAACATTTTTTTTCTCAAAGTAGATAACCTCTAAAAGACAACCTAATTTCTGGTGTTCTGAGTATGTCATGTTGTGTAGAAAAGACAACCTAAGATCACAGATAAGATTATCAAATAATTATTAAATTGATTCTAATATCACAAGACTATTTGATGTCATTAATTGAATATAATGTGCCAATAATTCCTTTACATGGGTTGAGAAAAAGTATGTGTCAAATCAGAGGCCAATAGCAATATAATTGGCAAAGATTCAGTGCACAACTATTTATCTTTAAAGAAGGAAAGAGAATGGTCTAGGCTGTGGTCAGAACTTAATCAGGAAGGACAAAACATCCTCAATTTTTTAAAAGCTTACTTCGGACTAGAATGTCCAATAAGTCACAGAGTAATTATTTGTATGTAGGCGAGTTTTTTTATCTTGACAGCTATGCTATAAATTAAGCATAGATTTTTATATTTCTTCAGAACAATAAATAGCAGTATTCGTTGAGTTAAGGTACATCTTTGAAAGAAAATAAAGAAAAATAGAAAGAATAAAGGAAGGAAGGAAGAAGGAAGGAAAAAAGTAAGAAAGGAAGAAGGAATAAAGGAAGGAAAATTTGGGAGCTGGAGTGGTGGTCAATTCCAGATAAAACATACTATCTAATTGATTATTGCCTAACAGCTCTGACAATATGTACAAGTATCTTTATATGAAGTAAGCTAATTATATATATATATACATATATATATATGTGTGTACATATACACATATTAATTCAATTGGAACTAATGAAAAAAGAGAACATGAAGTTTACAAGAGTTTTAATGGTATATGGGAGAATTTGTGGAAGAAAAAGAGAAAGAAAAAATGTGTAACTGCATTATGAGAGAGAGAGAGAGAAACAGACAGAGAAAAAAATTAGGTTTGTCACAACTAATCCAGATGTCTGACCTCTGAGACCATAAAGTGTTATTTTCATGATTTTGAGCTATTCGTGGTATGAACATAACAGAAAGATATGCACTATCTAGACAGAGTACAACAAGAAGAGCTCCAGGATGTTTAGCAAACTTCTGCTCTTGAGAATACTAACCTTAGGCCCAAGTGTGTGATCAAAGAATTAGGAGCCATGGTATGTGCTGTTGAAGAAAAAGTTTACAAACTAGTGTAATTTTCCAATGGGAAAACATGACCATATGGCAGAGATGTTAGAAGCATAAAATTGTGCCAACAGGATAATCAACCATCATTTGCATGGCCAGCAATCCCACAGAACTGGCAAGCAAGGGAAAATCTCTGTAGCAGCTGTTACCATGGCCCCAAATCCTGGAAAAGAGACTGAAAAAGAAACAAAACAAGTAAAAAAAAAAGAAGAAACCCCTCTGAGATATTGAATTCGTAAAATTAGGATTTAGCATGGTGTAATCAAACAGTACAGAGCTTGCATAGTCTGTTTTGACTGTCAGCACAACTCCATCCCACAAAAGATCTGTGAAACTGGGCAGGTCATGTCAACACCACAATGTCTTTATCTCTGAACAATGCTGGGTTTTTCTAGACATCTTCTCCTAAAAATGCCAAAATTGCTTAAAAATTAAGAGAGCATTCTCTTTTTTTTTCTTCCTCCTTTCCTCCCTGTTTTTTGGCTTCCTTCACTTTCTTCGTTGTTTCTTTTCTCTTTTAATCCTTCAATTTTTCTTATTTTCTTCTTTTCAAGTTTTACTCCTTTCAATAAAACACATATAAATCTGAGAGCTAATCATATGATTTCTATAGAATATGCATACATGGGTAAATGCAATAGAATGTTCTAGCACATAGATTAAAAAAAATCAATGTTTATATAGCCACTATATGTATGAGAATTAATCAGAGTAATTATGATTTTGTGTATGTGTGTGTATTTATGTATAAAACAAATTTCAATTTTTTTGGATTTGCATTAAATAATTAATGAAGACTGAGGTTTCAAACTTTTGTACTTAGTTAAATAAATGTTCATAGCACTATTACATCTAAGAACCGAGACCAATAACACCATATTATCTGTTCACTCTGAAAGCTTGCAGTGTCACAATGACAAAATAGCTTGTCTTTCCATTTATGAACAAAGATAACTGTGCCCTATGTCATTATAGTCAGGCAGAAAGTGTCTCCTAAATGGAGCCTTCTGGCCTTAATCATGCATTCATTAAGTAAGGGAATCCACTAAAGATAGAAAGTAAAATCTCTGCGATAAACTCTGAATTCTCATGTTAATCGTATTCAGAAGCACTGAAATATATTACAAACAATGTTTGATCTTGTATAAGGCTATTTCTTAGCTGGGCCAAATAAGCATACAAAATAACTACCATTTCAATAATTCATTCTAAAATTACTTTGGTCATTACTTAATTTTTCATACCTCATGAATATAATACCTTTACTCTAAGAGAATAAAACTCATTACAACTATTCAATATGTCATGAAAACTCATCAATTAAAAATATGAGCACAGATAAGGCTACACTTTAAAGTAATATTCCTCTGGGTTTTCTTTTTGTATTTTTCTGCCTCAGTTCCAATCTGTAATCCATCTATTCATGTGAGCAGATTTCAGAGCAAATAAGACAATTAAGGCTGTAGAATAGCCAGCAAAAATGGCACATGCCCCTTAATCCTGATATTCTGGAGACTGAGATAAATGGGCCATGAAGCATGTAGTTAACATAAACTTCAGTGTTAGATCTTAACTCATGCAAATCCAGATATGTAAATGATTTATTTTAGGAGTTAAGTCATATAATGTTTTTATATATAATTTTGACATACTCCAGCATTATCCCTGTAGACATTAATCCTTTGCAAAACAGAATTGTAAGAGTTATGAATAGGAAAACCCAATGTGTCTCCTGAAAAACTGTTATTTTCTTTATAGTATTAAATAAATTTTGTTAATAAAATTTTAAGGAATATCTTCATTGTGATGAATAGAAACATCTTTAAAATTATATTTATCTTGAGGTGTTTTAGTGGTTGCTGTGTTTGAAATATATTTTGAAAGACCAGTCATCTTAAAAATACACCACCATGTTCATGGGTTTACTAACTTTTCAAAAGCCTGGTCTTTTATCATTGAGTACTTATTGATTCTCTATTGATAGACAGCAGATATGAACTGAAGAGTTGGGGGTTTGGGCAGTTAATAGCTATGTTTAAAGCTTATAAGCTGACTGGTTAGGACATCTGTTGTTATGGAGAGTTGAACTATCATAGAACCAGAGCCAATATTTTGGGAGCTATATCTAGCCCCTTATTAGTCATTCAATAACAAATTCTGCATTTAAACTGAAGTCCTTGTGACTGTCAGGCAAATCACATTGGAATAAATTAACAGACTAACACAAAATGAGTATGTCATCATATTAACATCTGCACCTGGCTACAGATGTGCCCCTGCTTTGATATATACTTACCTGGTATCCTTATCAGCAAAATTTAAAAGAAACTCCCTTGGTTTATGTATTTCATTTGTTTTGTAGCAGTAAAACTGTATTATACAGTGTGTTTGGGTAACCTAAATCTGTGTGCTTGGGCCATGTTCACTCATGTCTGATAACTCTTACTCTTTTTGAGATGAAAGCTGTGGTTTCTGTCAACATAGATATTAAACCTTGTAAATATGTAAGAACAAAGCATATATCATAGCTTAACCTAACTGCATGTTGTATTTTTTCTGAGTACAAGTTTTGAAAATGCTTAAAATAAAAAAAAATCACATAAAAATATTTCACAAATGGTCAAAACTATTTCAAGTATGTAGGTGGTAAATATAAGAATGAATACAGAAACTTGTAACCAAAGAGAAAATATTTTTGATTTGTACTATCACTGAAGGTGACACTCTTGTCATTTAAGACTTTCTTTACAGTTAAAAGAAATGAATGAAACTCAAGCTTAAAAAGCAGACAATATATCCAAAACTTTTATTATGAAAGAGTGCTGGAACTGGTCAAAAGCTGTTTTATCATCTAATGAAAAAATTATGCATTTTTTCTTTTAGTTTGATTATATGATGAATTTCTTTGGCTGACTTTCATATGTTGATCCATCCCTACACCTCTGGTATGATGTTTTCTTGATAATGGTAAATGATATTCTGCATGTGTTCTTGGATTTTTATTGTGAATATTTCATTGAATATTTTTACATCTATGTTCATAAAAGAAATCAGTCCATAATTCTCTTTCCATATTAAATATTTGTGTGATTTGTGTATCAGGGTTATTTTGTTCTTAGAAAATAAATTTTTCAGTGCTCCTTTTATTTTTATTTTTTTAGAATAACTTAAGGACTGTTGAAAAATAGACCAACCACAGACTCAACTATACCCTCTTGGGTGTACACCTAAAAGACTCTCCATCATATCACAAGAACGTGTGCTCTACTATGTGCACAGAGACTTGATTCATAATTTTCAAGAACTTGAAACAACCTAGATATCCTTCAATAGAAGAATACAAATAGAAAATGTGAAATATTCACACACTGGAATATTTTTCAGCTGTTAGAAAAAAAATATATCATGAAATAAGCAAATGTCTAGAACTAGCAAAAATTATTTTGAGTGAGTCAATTCAGACCCAGAATGATAACCATTATATATACTCACTTATAAGTGGATAGTAAAGTTGTTAGCATGGGGAGATAAGGTGGGCCAAAAATAGAACATGAGTCAACAGCATGGTAGAGTTGGGGGAGAAATAAAGAGGGAGAAAACAAAATAGATATCTTCACAGAGGAAAGCATTTTATAGTGAGATAAAAAGAAAATGCTACGGAAAATCTAGGAATCTACAAGGATAACCCCAGGTAAGAATCCAAGCAATAGTGAAGAGGGTGCCTGAACTATATTATGAGTGACAGATATTGTGAAATACTTTTTTTAAATTATGAATAAAGAAGTCAAATTTTCTATCCTTGCATATCCTTATTCTAGGTCCCTTCCCCCTCCTACCAAATCAGGTCACTCTCTCTTCTTCACATCTCCCCATCTCCTCCTCAGCATGGGCAGGAGGACCCAGCGTCGCAAAATCCCAAGATTGCTCAGTTCAGACTCTACTCCTGGCAAATCCAGTTTTCTCCCCCCAACATCAACTGAGTCATGTGTTACTCTAGGGGGAGTGGAATACCAGGTGTCAGTACAAAGTGTTTCAGATCTCAAGCAGTTCAGTAGTTGTGGTTTGCAGCTTGGACATGCTTTGTTTTTTCCTTTTTTGTTTAGAGTCCACCAATGAGTGAGTACCAATCCTGCTTATCTTTCTGGGTTTGTGATACCTCGCTCAGGAGGATATTCTTCAAATCCCTACATTTGCCTGTAAATTTTAAAATGTCTTTGTAGTGTGAATGTGCGTTTTTAGGGTATATGACCAGTAGTGGTACTGCTGGATTCTTGGGGAGATTGATTCTCAGTTTTCTGAGAAACTGCCATACTGCATTCCAAAGTGGCTGAACAAGCTTACACTCCCACCAACAATAGAGGAGTGTTCCCTTTGCTCTGCATCCTCTCCAGCATAGGCTGTCATTTGTGTCTTTTATCTTAGCCAATCTGGTAGGTGTCAGGTGGTATCTCAAAGTTGTTTTGATTTGCATTTCTCTGATGGCTAAAGATGATGAGCACTTTTTCACTTTCACTTTGAGACATTTGTAATTCTTCTGCTAAGAGTTCCCTTTTTAGTTCTGAACCCCATTTTTTGATAGGTGTATTCAGATTTTTATTATTGTAGCTCTATAGTATAACTTGAAGGAACTTTGCCAAACTCTTTTTATGAGGCAACAATAACCCTGATACCCAAGCCACTCAAAGACACAACAAAGAGAATTATAAATTAATTTCTCTCATGAAATTGATGCAAAAATTCTCAGCAAAATGCTGACAAACCATATACAACAACATATAAAAATATCATCCACCACAGTCAAGTAGGCTTCATCCCAGAAATGCAGGGATGGTTCAACATAAGGAAAACTGTAAATGTCATCCATCATATAAACAAATTGAAGGAAAAAAACAGCATGATCATTTCCTTAGATGCCAAAAGAGCCTTTGACAAAATCAAACATGACTTCGTGATAAAAGTTCTGGAGAGAGCAGGAATACAGGGAAAATACCTAAATATAATAAAGATGTTCTACAAAAAGGTGACGGCCAACATCAAACTAAATGGAAAAAATTCAAAGCAATTCCACTAAAATCAGGAACTAGACAAGGCTGTCCCTATAGTGAGGACTGCTAGGAATTGAGGATGAGAAACTTGAATTGGATATCTTCTGTATCCTGGAAAGGCTCTCAATGGTAGGAACATACTACAAAATCTATGACCCAAAACATGTTGTGCAAGAAAGATAACCAGTGACTGCTCTAACTTGAGGTACAGACCACAAAAGGGAGCCCATGCCAAGCACTGCCTAGGTGCTCAGGAAGCTAGCTTACAGATAGCCTGGATAGCTTACAGATCTATGATAGACCAAATATGACTGAAGAGGAAAGAAGGAAGAAGAAGGAGGAGGAAGAAGAGGAGGAGAAAAAAGAGGAAGAGGAGGAGGAGGACAAGAAGAAAAACAACAAGAAGAAATGAGTCCTAATGATGTTCTGTTATATTCATAGATTTACTATAATCACAGATTATACCTACCTCATAGCCATCAGAGAGGCTTCCTTAGGTACCTAATGGGAGCAGATGCAGACACTCACAATCAAACATTATGAGGAGCTTAGGTAAAACATCAGAAAAGTGGGAGGAAGTATTGTGGCAGGGAGAAGGTTCTAGGATACTAGGAGATCACAGCCCACAGAATGAGCTAAGCAGAGCTCACAGGGCCTCAAAGTGTCTTAAGCAGCAATTGTGGAACTTAAATGGCTCGGCATTAGGTTTGCTGCATACAAACATGTTCTAGTTCTTTAGCTCAGGTTTTCTGTGGAACTTTTAACATTAGGAATGTGATTGTGGGGGTAGCTTTAACTTTTGCCTGCTTTGGGTATCCTTTTCCCACCAATGGGTTGCCTTGGCCAGTCTTGATATGAGGGGTTGTGCCTATTTTTATTGCAAATTGTTGTGCGGTTTTATGTTAATACCTCTGATAGGTCTGCTGTTTTGAGAAGGGAAAAGAAAGAGCAGTGGATCTGGGGGATAGGAAATATGGGAGTAGAAATGGGAAGAGTGGAGGGAGTGGAGGCTGTGGTCAGAATGTAATGTATGAGAGAATAATAAAACAAACAAACACAAAAATTAACCAAGTAGATAATATTGTGGAGTTGGTAAGTATCTGTGGGAGAGTACATGTGTGTGTATGTGTGTGTGTGTGTATGTGTGTGTTATTAAACTTTCTTAATTTATAGACTAAAACAGATTGTCTCATTTGTACTGTGTGTACTCATGTATTAGTTTCACTGTTAAAAAATATATATATATATATACTAAATTATCCCTAACAGTTTCTTTCTAAGAATTTATAGTTGGATGGATGAGGTGATAAAAAGATATGGAAGGACTTAGTGGAGAAAAAAAATATACCAAAATGTATTTAAATTTAAAAAATATTTTAAAAAATAAAGATATAACAAAAAGAAAAAACAAAATAAAAATGAATTGCAAGCCTTTCTAGGATTTAGTAAAAAAAATCTTGTATCTGCTCTAATCTACTGGTGAGGGATCTTTAAATGATTGTTGCACATTATGTCATTCCACTTTCATGACCCAGGTGTCTTTGGAAGGATGTTCTAGCTTGTCATCCATTATACTAATCTATGTATCTATCATCTATCTATCTATCTATCTATCTATCTATCTATCTATCTATCTATCTATCTATCTTTATAAAATAAAGGTTTTTTATCCATATTCCCCCTGCTCCCCCTCCCTTCCCTCTGAGAAATCCCTCCCAGTCAGTATTCAGCCTCCTTTCTCTCCATCCATTCATCTCCACTCCCAGAAGGGCAAGAAGTCCCAAGGTGGGAAAGTCTGATTTTCTGATTCCAATATCAGGACTGGGTTAGGTGTTCCTCTGATGGGAATGGGTTCCAAGATGCCAGCCCACACACTGGAACACAATCTGATCCCACACCTCAAGGCTCTGCATAGTGTCCATGCCAATCCACAGTCAACTACCCATGGAGGGCCTAGATTTTTCCTGATGGTTCTCCAGGGGCTGTTCTTGATTCAGTAAGCTCCTCAGAGCTTCAGCTAGCCATTAGTGTGGGAATTGTCCTCATAATCCCTATCCCCGTGCTCATACAGGCTTTCCTCCCCTGCTCTCAGCTGGACCAGGAGCTTAGTCCAGTGCTCAGCCTTGAATTTCTGCCTCTATCTCTGTTCATTGTTAGATGCAGGCTCTGTGATGACACTTAGGTTGGATATTCATTTGATTATAGGGAAAGTCCTGTCTACCTAACGCCTCCACTATTTGTTAGAGGCCTAGTCAGTGACATCCTGTGAGTTGTGTAGATATCCCTAGTACCTGGTATCTTTCAATCCTACATTAACTTTCTCTGTAGAGATATCTATCTCTTTTTTTTTCTCCCTCTTTGTTGCTCCTTTCACTCAACCATGTCCTTCTCTCATGATTTGTTCCCACCTCTTCTCTGTTGCAACCCTTTATGCTCCCAATTTGCTAAGAAGATCTCTATTTTCTCTTCCTAGAGGAATCCTTGGATGTCTCTCTTATGTTGTTTCTTATCCCAAGCTGCTCTGGGTTTATGGTTTACATCTTGGGTGTTCTTTGTTTATTGTCTAAAGTTCACTCATGAGTGATTACATTCCATTCCTATCTTTCTGGGCTTGTAATTCCTCACTCAGGAGAATATTCTCCAAATCTACCCATTTGCCTGCAAATTGTAGAATATCCTTTATTTTATTGCTGAGTAGTACTTCATTATGTAGATGTACCACAGTTTGTTAATCCATTCTTCAGTTGAGGGGCATCTAAGTTGTTTCCAGGTTCTTACTATTATGAATAATGCTGCTGTGAACATAATTGATCTAATGCTTTTGGAGTGTGAATATAGACCTTTAGGGTAAATATCCCAATAGTGGTATTGCTGGATCCTTAGGGAGATTGATTCCCAGGTGTCTAAGAAACCTTCATAGTTCATTAAAGAGTGGCTATACAAGTTTACGCTCCCAGCAACAATGGAGGAGTGTTCCCTTTGCTCCATTTTCTCTCCAGCATAGGCTGTCATCTGTGTTATTAATCTTAGCCTTTTTGACGGGTGTAAGGTGGCATCTCAAAGTTATTTTCATTTGCAGTCCTCTGATGGCTAATAATGTTGAACAAGTTTTTTGTGCAGCCACTTGTAATTCTGTTGAGAATTCCCTTTTTAGCTCTGAACCCCATTTTTAATTGGATTATTTAGGTTGTTGAGCTCTAGTTTCTTGAGTTCTCTATATATTTTAGAGATCAGTGCTCTGTCAGTTGAAGGGTTGGTGAAGTTCTTTTCTCATTCTGTAGGCTGTCATTTTTTTCTTATTGACTATGTCCTTTGCAATACAGAAACTTCTCAGTTTTAGGAGGTCTCATTTATTGATTGTGGTTCTTAGTGTCTGTGCTACTGGTTTTATATTTAGGAAGAGGTCACTTGTGTCAATGCTTTGGGGGGTATTTCCCACTTTCTTTTCTATCAAGTTCAGTGTAGCTGGGTTTATGTTAAGGTCTTTGATCTACTTGGATTTGAGTTTTGTGCAGGGTGATAGGCTTGGATGTATTTGCATTCTTCTATATACTACCAATAAAAGATATAATATCAAGCTGTATTCTAAGATACCTGCATGCTTCATAACATTCAAGAAGGTATACACATTTGTATGTTTGTTTTTTAATGAAGTCTGAATTTTAAATATGAAAAAATATTTTCCTGTTTTTAATAACTTCAGTAAAATCAATGGCTTTTCTTAGATGTGTTTTTGTTTTGTCATTTATTTAACTTAAATTTCTATTGCTATCAACAGCTCAATTTATTAATCTCAACTACAGAAGGCATATCATTGCACAAAATGTGCATTATGAGTCACTATATACTGTTGATTGGTCATGTCACATTTTCACTGCTCATGACATAAATATATTACCAACACTAATATAATATTACAAAATATCATTTTGGTTGGAAATATAACACAAGTCTTTACTTAAACTATAAATAAATTAGTATGTATTAAGAAAAAACTTTACAGAGTTAACTACATATAAAAGCATTTAGAATTCCAGAATAAATAAACTGTGGTTATGACAGATTAAGGGAAATATTTTAGCTACATTAATAGCTTTGCAAAATCACTAAATAAATATTTAACAATAATTGAAAAAACGTTAATATTTCAATGCAGTTAATGATAGATAAGTATATAAAAACCTGCACAGGGCCTACATTCCTTTAGGAAATGACGTAAGTATTTAAACAGAAGAGAATATTTCAATCTATTTTGTGATGCTACCAATCACAGAAGTATGCATTCTAGGCATCAGATGACTACAAAGTCATTGAAAACCAGTGAAAATATTCCTTTTAAATGAGAGATGCTTGTTTTCTTCATGGTGGCATGCATCATTAATAATAATGTTGCATCAAATAATGAAGATTACACATGCTAAACATAACAAGAGGAATGCTTATAAAATGTATTATAAAATCCGTAGCAAAGAATTCGTGATTTGTTGTAGCTATGGTGATTCAAAGAAATGGAGAGTTCAGAAAGGATCAGAGATGTGAATGTCAATGAAGGCTGAGATTGACAGGTCCAGATGGAGAAAATATGGTTTTGTTAAGCACAACTTTTCAGACATTCTGTATTGCAAATAAAATAACAAATATATGAAATAGTCTTATCAAATATTGTTTGGAGGCCCACATGTGTATGAAATATTTAGTGAGAACCAGAGTTGATTCTGGACTTTGAAATGTATATATCTAACCACACACCTAAATAAAAGGCAAATAAAGAGACAAAAGTGTTTGAAACAAATATAATTTAATGGTAATGTGTATGACTCATCTTCAAAATAATAATAATAAATACTTTTTCTTCAGCTTGGAAATAAAATCCAAAACATAAAGAAGTATAACTAAAATATGCAAATAATCATCAGACAATAATATTTTTGTTTAGCAATATTTGTTTTGGAGGCACTGTCTCAACATATATCTCTGGCTGGTAGGAATTCCTTGTGCTTTTATTTCCAAAGTATTCCTTCATGGCTGCTGATATAACCTGATTTTAAAATATTTTTTAAAATTAATTATAACAAAATTAAATAATATCTGTTTACATTTTAGTTATATTCAGTATTGATGTTTAAGTAAGTAAAATATAGGTACTACGGTGTAAAATATTGCCAGACATAATTTATCTTCTTCAATTTAAAATTGTTATATTTATATCATTTTTTAAGACTGAGATTTATGTAAAACTGAGACTAGGAATGTAAAACTTTAAAATCCATCCACTTTCTTCTGGTTAAAGTATAGGTACAACAGTATGCCATAATACTAAAGCACTCTTGCATCCTGAACATAGTCCAATTCTATTATTTGATTTTGGAAATGAATTCTGATCATGAGCTGGTTTGACTAATCAGATGATCCTTTTTTTCATCTTTGTTGTTTAAATGTTGAGTGTCAGAGCTGTTTGGGGACAGGATATAATTTTTTTTTTAATACCAACAGTGGGAATTGCCATTCCAGAAAAATAACAAAAGTAAAGTTGGCTGAGAAAAATATTTCTTATAGTACTGAACCAACAACAAACCACATGAGAAATGCTGATAAAATGTCACCTCCAACACAATGGCAGGATTACACAAATCTAATTAGCCATTATTAGCAAACTGCTGTCTCTAGAAGTGGCAAACAATTGGGAAAAGGCATCCTCTATGCATCAGAAACGCCTGTAACTGCCAAGACTATTGTACCATAATTTGTTTCTTAGTGTTTTTCCAGATGGTGAAGGTGGGGCTAAGGAAATGCATTGTATCATTCAAGAAGAAAGATTTCCAGTTCATGTTCATAATTTGATAGTAAATTCAGAGAGGTAAGTCCCTAGTTGTGAATATATTAATACTGCTTCAGAAATCTCTTTTTCTTTTTTCAATATATCTTTTCAGGTAAGTTGGAAGAAATGGATCATTACAGGCCATATCTGATATATATCACAGAGAGATGTTATTTTATTCAAGATTATTTTCATCGAGTATTTACACAGTTTATACATCATTTATTTGGTTAATATAAAACTTGTCACGGGAATATACCTCATTTTATTAGTGCAAGTATCAATGGATTTATTCTCTAAAATATATTTTATTTAATTAACATACAGTTATATCATTAATATATAAATATTTATATTATATATATATTTAACCTTATATTTCTATTTAGTGCTGCTTACATGTATATTTTTAGAGCTGATTATTTGTTGTTTGTTATTGGGTAACTTTAGGCATCTCATTCACTACAAATATTAATTTTAACTGTCCCAGTAGTCATTAACATTTTGTAGCTCTTTATGTAGAGAACAATTCTGTAGGATTTCCCTAAATCATATTAGCATATCAACTAGTGTTATCATTGCCTAGGCCTGCTTAGGCAACCATATTATTGACAGTTCATGGATATGACTTCCCAAAGTAGATTATTATAAAAAATATATTATATTTTTATTTTATATGAATTGGTGTTTGCCTGCGTGTATAACTGTTTAAGGGTGGCTGATCTTGGAATTACAGACAGTTGTTAGCTGCCATGTGGATGCTGGGAATCAAACTCAGTTCCCCTAGAAGAACAGTTTTGACTTTCAGTAGCAGTCTCCATATTCTGCAAAAGAAGCAGCATTGATATGGATTGAGATCTCATGATTCCATAAGGATAAGTATTTAAAATTCAATTAGAAATTATAGTAGTTTAGAAAATGGCAGTGATATGTTGTCCCCTAAGTTTTATAACCCCACTAGACACCAGTTATTGGTTGGGTTGACAGAACTCTACATGATTTTTCCATGGTTGAGTAAGGTCTTTTGTAAAATTAGGTATCTGTTGATTACCACTATTATTCACCATTGCGATCATTGTAGTGATTCATAGGCATCATGGATACCTAGGAGTATTACTTTTTCCCTTTGACACCTAGCATATCACCTTTATTAATTCTAGTCTATCATATCAGATCTATCTTGTCTTATGAAAGTATGTGCTTTTTTTTCAGCAGAGAAAATTCACCTTCAGTTACTGGAAGGCAAGCAAAAGAAATAGAAATAGCCTATAAAGCTTTGAGATTTATCATCTCTCCTCTGGACAACTGAGAAGTAATTTCTCATATCTAGTACAAGGGCTTTTATGAGATCATCTATGATTTCTTGGGGAGGTATTATCATCCCAAGTGACAGAATTTCAATATATAGATTACACATATATTCTTATAGTTTATTTACTTTTTGGGATTATAAGAAAATTTTATTACTGTAGCTATATAGTATAACTTGAAGTCAAGGATGGTGATACCTCCCGAGCTTCTTTTGCTGAATAAAATTGTTTTGGCAATTCTGGCTTTCCCGTTATTCCAAATGAAATTGAGTATTGTTCTTTCAAGGTCCAAAAAATATTGTATTGGGATTTTGATGGGCAGTGCATTGAATTTGTAGATTGCCTTTGGTAGAATTGCCATTTTTACTATGTTGATCCTACCTATTCAGGAACATGGGAGAGCTTTCCATTTTCTGATATCCTCTTCAATTTCTTTCTTCAGTGATTTAAAATTTTTGTCAAATAGGTCTCTTACTTCTTTGGTTATAGTTACTCCAAGGTATTTAATACTATTTGCAGCTATTATAAAGGGTAATGTTTCCCTTATTTCTTTTTCAGCTCTTCTGTCTTTAGTGTATAGCAGGGCTACTGATTTCTTTGAGGTAATCTTGTATCCTGCTACATTGCTGAAAGTGTTTATCAGCTGTATCAGTTCCTCGGAAGATTTTTGTGGGTCACTTATGTATACAATCATATCATCTGCAAATAGATATAGCTTCACTTCTTATTTCCCAATTTGTATCCCCTTAATCTCTTTTCGTTCCCTTATTGCTTTAGCTAAAACCTCGAGAACTATATTGAATAGATAAGGGGAGAGAGGCCATCCTTGTCTGGTTCCTGATTTTAGGTGGATTGCTTTGAGTTTTTCTCCATCAAATTTGATACTGGCTGTCGGCTTCTTGTAAATCGCCTTTGTTATATTTAGGGATTCTCCCTGTATTCCTGATCTCTCCAGGGCTTTAATCATAAAGGAGTGTTGGAGTTTGTCAAAGAATTTTTCCGCATCTAAGCATATGATTATGTGGTTTTGTTCCTTTAGTTTGTTTATATGATAGATAACATTTACAGTTTTTTGTATGTTAAACCAGCCCTGCATTTCTGGGATGAGGCCTACTTGGTCATGGTGGATGATATCTTTTATACATTGTTGTAAAAGTTTTGCCAAAATTTTGTTGAGAATTTTCACATCAATATTCATGAGGGAAATTGGTCTGTAATTCTCCTTCTTTGTTGTGTCTTTGAGTGGCTTGGGTATTAGGGTGATTGTGGCCTCATAAAAGGAATTTGACAATATTCCTTCAGTTTCTACTGTGTGAAATAGTTTGAGGAGTAACGGTAGTAATTATTCTTTGAATGTCTGGTAGAATTCGGCACTGAAACCATCTGGACCAGGGCTTTTATTTTTGGGGAGGTTTTTAATGACAGCTTCAATTTCCTTAAGGGTTATAGGCCTGTTTAGGTAATTAATCTGATCTTCATTTAATTTTGGTACATGGTACCTGTCCAGGAAGCTGTCCATTTCTTCTAGGTTTTCCATTTTTTGTGGAATACAGATTTTCAAAATATGATCTGATAATTCTCTGTATTTCCTGGGGGTCTGTTGTTATGTCCCCCTTTTCATTTCTGATTTTGTTGATTTGAACACTCTCTGTTTTTTGATTAGTTTGGCTAAAGGCTTATCTATCCTTTTGTCTTTCTCAAAAAACCAACTCTTAGATTCGTTGATTCTTTGTATTGTTCTTTTTGTTTCAACAGCTTGGGATCAGAAACACCCTGGACTGACCCTTCGAATCCCACTCCAACTATAGGAACACATGACTCACTCTTGAGGGAGGGGGGACAAATCTGGATTTGCCAGGAGTGGAGACTGAACTAAGCATTATTGGCTCAGTGGGACCATAGGACTGTCTGCTGCCTGCCCAGGGAGGGGATGGGGAGTTGTGGAGAAGAAAAAATGACCTAATGTGGCGGGAGGGGGAATGGACCTTGAATAAGGATATACAGGGATGGAAAAAAAATTCAGAGGGAAAGCTGAACACAAAGTAAATATATGTGTAGCAATCTTATTTGCATTATCACCCTTGATAAGTCATGCTTAAGATTATTATCTGCTTTATAGTTTTTGTTAACTTATTAGCATTTTAAATTCATTTTACTCTTTTTCTTGATAAATACAAAATAGATAAAGAAGAAGGAAAAAAAGAAAATTTTATTATTTCCCATTTGCATTTCTTTTCTCTAAACCTTCTCATTTACTGTTAGTTTTTGCTTTTACAACTCTTTCTTCTATCTATCCATCTTATCTATCATCTATCTATCTATCTATCTATGAGTCTATGTGTGAGTGTATGTGTGCAATTTTATGTTGAAGTTAAATAGAACACAGTGTTATTGCAGTGACTATTTTACTATCCTTGATATTATTTATCCATTTTCCTCTTTTTGTAACTATCCCCCATTCTCTTTACTTATCCCTTCATATTGCTTGTACCTTGTTATTTTCCTCTTTAAGCGCCTAATCTGCCCCTAGGGTCCCTTTATACTATCCTTGTTTCTTTGATGACTTCAGGTTACAATTCAGGAAAATTTAGAACTAGAACCCAAAATGAGAGAGGCTATTTCTTCATTTGGACTTCATGGATCTGTGTTACCACATTCAATAAAATATTTCCTTTTCCCATTCATTTGTCTGAAGTTTGTTTATCTGTTTATGTTTAAAAAATACTCCACTGTAATTGCAGATGATTTTAAATTACCATATGAGTACTGCAAACTTAACCAA
Source organism: Sigmodon hispidus (assembly GCA_004025045.1). Classification (NCBI taxonomy): domain Eukaryota; kingdom Metazoa; phylum Chordata; class Mammalia; order Rodentia; family Cricetidae; genus Sigmodon; species Sigmodon hispidus. The sequence goes on from PVIH01012848.1 coordinate 47,241, forward strand.
GGTCCATTCCAAAAGTAACAGGTACTCAGAGCCACTGAGCTATCTCTCTAGCCATAAGGCAACATCTTAAACAGCCAGAGAACACTGAAGTTTCTTCTGTTTAATGAATGATATTTTGACTTTCTAGTCTAAATGTTGTCACTAGACATAAAATGCTCGAGTTAAAATTAGATGTATTTTCTCTCCATAAACTATTATTTTCCAGATGACTATAATCTGGCACACTTCCTGAAGTTTAAAATACTGAGCAGTTTGGAAGTTCTCAGTGGTCACAACAACATAAGAAGAGAAATAAAGTTCAGAAGGAGACATATTAGAGGCACTAAGGTAAGCCAGAGGCAAATAATGATTAAGAGATGAGCAAAATCCATTTTATAAATAAAAAATATTTTCAAAAAATATGTAAATTATAGTATAAAAGCATTCTTAAGGAAATTAAAATTCTTTTGAAATAATACAGTGGTTATTGTGAACATTTATTATTTTCAGTTATATTGCATTTGTACAAAAACTAATCTTCTAGCTACAGCATGCACTACAACAAACAAACAAACTTAATAATGGAACATGAATTTGAAATATTAAATACTGAGATTAATGAAGGCTATATCATATTGTAGAAAGTAACATTAAATTAGAATAGAAGAATTAGCTACTTAAAAGTATGAAAAATATTTCAGTAAAAGATACCTTCTTTGATGTTTATAGTGTATTCTAACACCATCTTTCAGATGTGTTAACGTCAGTTAGTTACTTTTCAAAAGCATTAGTCTACTAGTCACATTACTGAATAGGCTTAGCAAGAACATATTTTATCAGTAAGTAACTGACTTGACTGAAGTGTCAACTGAAAGATTTTACTGTCATTGATTTTGATCAGTGGGTAAAAATAAACTTTAAACACTGTTACTATGTTTATAATTGGAAATGGCAGCAAAGCAACAATTTCTCAGAATAACTATCCACTTGTATAAAAAATACTTTTAACCAAGATAAAAGTTTTTTTTATTAAATCTACCAAATAAATAATTAAATTATAAACTCATAAAATTGGATTATTAATATATTTTAAAGTTTTGTTCAAATTATAGAGGGAATAAATAAAGAATGTGGAGATTAGCACAGATGAAAACAATGATTTTTTTGCTGCATTTTGAACAAACAGAATGCTTTGAAATTAAATCATAACTGTTCAATTAATTGGAAATGAAGAACTGTCTTTCATGAGCAGAGATCTACTAAATGCTTGTAGCATATGGCACCATCATAGCAAGTTCTAAATGGAGTAACACTTGAAGAACCTTGGTCCAAGAAGCTTTAGAGAAGATTTAGACACCTTCAAAATCCATGTAGAGTTTGTTTAAAGTCAAAATTATAAAACTTTCCAAGGCAGTAATGGCTTTGTTTCACTATGTTGACACTCATGCTCTTACTAAAGCCAAAGGAAGGAAATACTCTACCACTGAAAAGAACAGCAGAATGAGCTGAGACATTGTCTTGCCCTTCATAACATCATGATAATAGCAAAAACAATGCCAGTCATACCACCATGTCTTTGATGGATTTAACTTTATTAATTTCCTACCCTCTGGTATTATCCTGTTTGTAGGCATTGTTATAAAAGTAGTTTTATTGCAGGTATGGAGGTCATTGACTGCCCTTGAGAAAAGCAGTGTGGTGGTTTGATAGAGACATTCCCCTATGGGCTCAGACATTTGATTACTTACTTATTTTTCCACAGTTTGTGGAGATTTAGGAAGTGTGACATTTCTGGAGAACACATAGCACTAAGGTGGGACTCGAGAGTATGCATTCTTATCCTCCTTTCACTATCACTCTCATGTTTGTGTTTAATTGTACTGAACAGAGAAAAACATGGAGTTAAAAGTAAAAAAAAATAATTAGCTCTGTCTACTATTTTATGATTCTTGTCATTTTGCCTACATTCTGTTCTCTTATGCAACCTATTATTAATCTTTCCTGATCCACTTTATAAATTTCATACTATTCCTAGTTACATGTATTTACATATGTACATGTATGAATTAAAGAGTTGGTCTTTATTGGAGGGTAAGCCTATTTTTTTTTCATTTTGAGTTTGAGTCACCCCGGTAAATAATTTTCAAGTTCATCCATCTTCTTACAAATTTGATAATTCATTTTTATTTATAGCTGAATAGAATACTAACTTGCACATGTGCCACATTTTTGTTATCCATTTGTGTGTTGATAGGCATATATGATGGTTCCATTTCCTTGACCTAGTAAGTAGAATTGCTGAGATGGCTGTGGAACAAAAATGAACCCTCACTGAATTCTTATGGAAGTACAAAAAAAATAACTATTATAAAAATATGTTTGATAACTAAACAAAAATGCAAATAGAATTATCACATGGCCCAACTATTTTATTTCTGGGAATTTATTTAGAGAACTTCAAATCTTCCCTCAGTGCTAATCCATGGTTAATGCATATGTACCCAATAATGTACATAATGCATATGTACCCAATAATGTACATACATATAATTAAGCTTCTACTTTTGTGTCTCACTCATTTAACTCAATATAATGATTTAAAGTCCCATATTTGTTGTCACAAAGGGAAAGGATTTGATCTTTATTTGTATATTCATATGATGAGGTACACAGGATGATTTCATTTCTTAGGTACAGTATTATAGAGGAGAGTAGATGTTTTTTAAAAACTCAGTTTTACTGCCTTTGGCTACATATGAAGAATGCAGGATCAGCTGATAGTTTTAATTTAATTTTCTGAAAGAAATTGATGTTTTCTAAAATGTCAATAACGCTGGATTAGATGTTAAATGTCTGTAATGATATGACTTGGGACATGAAGAAAACAACAATGGTCATTCAAGATCATCTTCATCTCTATAGTATGTTTGGAACCAACCTAGCCTACATAAGAAACTAAGCAAAATGAACAAATTGAATGGTATAATTTATAATAGCACTAATTGCTTAGTGTGTTGAGATGATTATCAACATCTGTCTCCAAAATCACCACTATTACCCTTTGAGATAATTGCCATTTTTTATGAGGTGAGCTGATGTCATCATAGTTTATAATTTTCTGATGATTAGTGATGCTAAAGGTGTGTGTGTGTGTGTGCGTGTGTGTGTGCGTGTGTGTGTGTGTGTGTGTGTGTATGTATGTATGTATGTGTGAGTGTATTTTCTGATCATTTCCAAACTTTCTCTTTGAATTGTATTTGTTTAGTTCTATCAGTAATTTTAATCAGAGTAAATATATTCTCACTCCTGAACTTTTTAGTTTTTTATATATTATCATTTTTATACACACAGATATATACTTATCATTAAATTTTAAACATATCATATCTGCAGTTATATCAAATCTATGCTGACATTTTGTTGAGTTGAGCACAATTTCTCTGAAAATCATTCCTAGTATAATTCTGGGTGGGTGATTTTTTGTGTAAAGATGGAGAAGAGAAGAAAGAACATTGACTTTTCCGAATGTGTTTTTTCAACAAACAACATTTTGGTTTTTTTCTAAGGAAAGTATCATTGAGATACTGCTGGAGAGACATTAAGATATAACAGAAATATTTCATTGATTTGCAATAAATTATGTCTTATAGCCCTCTATATCTTATCATATCTTAGATTCCTAACTGAATACCCTATAGTAGTTTACCCCACACAAGAGAGAGAGAGAGAAAGAGAGAGTTCTCCATTTAAGCTTTGACATATGCAATATGCTCCATGTGTCAATAGAGTTCTCAAGTAAATATATTTTCCTCCATATGATTAGGTTTAGCCCCTTTCTTCAAGCTAGTCTATAATGTGGTGACTCCAACAAATATATCCATTAATGCCCACAGACCTATTCTAGTTTCATGATTCCATATGTGGTGTCAACCTACTTAGCACTCCAAAAGAAATATGTCAACCTCATAATTACACCTCTAAATCTCTGTTTAAGCCTAACAGTCTGCTCTTCTCAAAGTGCCTGTCTGACCAGGAAGCTTTCTTAAAATACACAAGGAAAAAAGTCCTTTTATTTCTGATTTGTTTTATGATTTAAATACTGATTTATATTCTTATTATGATAAATTATTAGGATTGTCCTACTTCCCATATAACTTTGTAAAATTTTGTCTTCTGATAATTTAAACAAATTGGTATTTATGCATAAGCATTGATTTACTTTTTAACATCCTTCTTGAAGTTTTAGATGTATTTGTTTTAATTATGTGATCTAAGGTAGATTACAAATATCCTTATTTGAAATTGTCATTAAACACATTGCTGTATTATTCCACAGCCAGCCACTTCAAAAAAAATGATCTTGGTAGTATGACTTGGGAAATTATAAAAGCATCATTTTAAAATTGATTAGTGAAATGTGTAAAACAAATGAACCATCTCATAAAGATTAATAAAGACTGCTAATGAACAACCGTTTTAATGAGTAAAAGTACTGATGATTTTAGTAGAAACAAAGCCTACAGAGGAACTTCCTCTAGCATTGACAATTTTAAGACCAAACTAACAAACCACCATTTTTTATAAATGAATGTTTGCATCCTGCTTAATACCCTTCAAATTGTTTCCAACTCAAACTGGAATTTTCAGTAGAGGTCATGAGGGAGAACTACTGATTTATATCAGAAAGGAAAATGTTAAATGTGGGATACACTTGAGTAAAAACACTTTAAAACTCTAGTAGACCATTTCTCCATAACTACTCAAACTGTAATTATACTTAAGAATTAAATTTGCAAAAAAAGCAAAGTGTTTCAATTTAGTCTCATTAATATTCTATTTGAAATCAGTCATCAACAATCACTGTGTATTTAGTACTCAGTTCACTTCTAGTGTTTCTAAGTAACTAAAATAGATCTGGGAATAACATTAAAATGAAAAGCTAATCTCAGAATCTGATGAGAGAGGGAATAAAAGTGGCCAGTTACATAATGATCATTAAGAATTTTAGTGTCTTATCTTCTACCATTACACTTACCATATCTCATAAACTCACAACAAAAGCATGAATAATAAAACTGTGTTTCCACTTAAACATTCTGTCTAAACCACTGATATAATATGATCCTGTTCAGAATATTCTACACCACTGAGGAAAATGTTATTTGCAAATAAATAGCATGTCCTCTAGACTTGTATTGCTGTGCACTTTCTGATAAGGGAGTAAACAATGTTATCTTAAAAAAAATATTAATAGGCCTCTACTAGATCTTATTTCAGATAAATGCCTAATGCTTGTGAGGCATTTTCTGATTTCTGTTAGTATAGCTTATAGAAACACGATTATCTTGTTCTTTTAGTGACAGATTCATCTGTCAAGCTGTATCCCCAGTGACATATATATATGGAATACCTTCAAAATAGATCAGAAGTAAAAGAACATATAATGCCCTCTTTGCAGACTGGATTCCATTTACTGACTCACCTATTTCCCTTTGGTACTGTGGCTTATAAGGAACCTTATAAAAGTAAGGAATTGATCTTACTCATTTTGACATTTTTTAAAAACTTTACTATGCTCCTATTTCATATCCTGTTGTATTTTCTTACAGAATAGATTGAAAAATGTACCAAACATACACATCAAGTCAACCACACCCCATCGGTCCTAAATATAAATCAATTTTAGGTGTAATTACATTGTGATTTAAATATTCATGATACCATTAAAATTCTTCATTTTATTTGCATTGATGCATGCACATACATCCCACCTAAGAAGATATGCATATGAATATACTGGCTTACTTATGACTTAAAAATGGTAAATATATCCTAATTCTCAGACAAGTGCAAATTAAAACAATAATATTAAATACATACTTGCAAGAATTGTTGAAACTAAAAATTCTAGCAGGGTCCATAACAGGTAAAGCCAGAAGAGCTCTCACACAATGTTAATGAAAATGCAAATGTAAGAGACCTGCTGTTTTAAAAGGGTCCCTGTAGCCCATTCATTGGCAGAAAATTAGATTTCTGATTCTCTCTGGGGAAGATGATATATGCCATTTATTTTAAATGTGAGAGTCCTTTCTACTTTATAGTTTACAAAAATGCATGCATTTTTCTTACTGTTTAAAAAAGCAAATAACTTTTGGGAAATATGTCTTTAAGTACAATCGTAACAAAATAGAAAACAAAGGAAATAGAACTAGTAGAATAAAACTCATCTCTAGTATAAAGATCAATGTAGGTAAGAGACTGGGAAAGTTATAACAGTCACTCTTCATTTTCGACGGAGAAATTATTAGCAAAATCCAATTAGTCTGTAAAAGGGAGATAGGTCGACTCTAAATATTGTTTATACACTGAGAGCCTGAATGAAACAAGAATAAAGATGGAAACCGCAGAGCATGAAGGAAGATCAGTTCATCATGAGAAGCTGGATTGGTTTTGTTTGTTTTGTTTTGCCTTGTTTTCCTGCTATCTACTCGATCTTTGAAAAAATGTCACATGGTGAGGCATCTCCTAGTGACTTCAAGGTTTTCATCCACCTTCTTATTTTTCTCTCTTCAATTTTATTTGAGAAATTTTTTATTCATTTTACACATCAACCACAAATCTCCTCTTATACCTTCTCCTGCTCCCCCCAGAATCCTTCCCGTGACCCACCCTGCATCATCAACTCAGAAATGGTAAGGCCTCTCATGGGGAGTCAGCAAAGCCTGGTCTATTTAGTTGAAGCAGGTCAAAGGCCCTCTTACATGCATCCAGGCTGTGCAAGGTGTCCCTCCATAGGTAATAGGCTCCAAAAAGCCATCTCATGCAGCAGAGATAAATCCTGGTCCCACTGCCCCCTGGGACTCCTTAAACAGACCAAGCTATGCAATCAGTATACAGAGCATCTAGTCTTGTTCTGTCCATTTCTACAGCTGTTGGTTCAGTTGTTCTTGTAGATTTCCCCATCAACATCTTGACCTCCCTTCCTCAAATTATACCTCTTCCTTCTCTTTGACTGGACTCCAGGAGCCTGGTCTGGAGCTTGGATGTGGATCTCTGCATTCACTTCCATCACTGAATGGTGCCTTTTTGCAAAGATTTATAGCTTCTCTCTTCTTCTCTACCTAGCAGAACACTAAGTCCCTGATCTTAACTAGTCTAAGACATCCTCACAGGCTATTTACTGTTGATATAATCAAAGTGAAGATAATAATTTCAGGTTTGAGGACTTTATATAATGGCTGCCTATGCTAAATATCTGTATTGGTTATTTTTGTTTTGTTATAAAAATTTTCTTAAATATGCTTAAAGGAAGAATGATAGGTTTTAGATAATGCTTTCATAAAACTCATTCACTGTAGTCACTTTGATACCCTGAATTTTGACAGTGATGGAAGCCTGCAGTAAAGGAGAACCATTCATCAGAGATATATGTCTTGAGGGTGTTAGCTGTAAGTACACACACTGTCATCCAGGTGTTGTCTCTTAAAGGTACTAGGACTCCCAGAAAGAATTAAATAGGGGCAAATGGTCAACACATGTAACTGAAATGTATTTCATAGTCTAGCCATAATACTCTTCCTAAGAAAATGCCCATAGATATCTGAAAGATTAATTCTTGATGACTATCTGTTAGTAAGATTATCCATGAACAATAAATAAAGGCTTTCAGAGAATTTGAACTGAAATTTGAATTTCAGAGAATGTGAATGAGAACTCCTGGCAGGAAATTTGGAAACTTTTAGGTGTTGTTTAACTGATTAAAACATCAGGGACAGTGAGGAGTAGGGATGTTCCAAGTCCAGAACATAATTACAATTTATCTTAGACTGTTTTAGATCCCTTAAAAGCCTTCCCTTGCCCAAATCTGTTATCAGGCTTAGCATTCTTGTGATTGTCATATGAATCCTTATAGCATGTACTAATTAAGCAGTAAATGTGATTCCATTAATAACTGAGCCCACATCTAACTGCTGTGTCCACTAAAGTATTTGAAGTTTACTCATTTATGAGTTTCTCTGTTCTCTTACTATTAAGCCTTCTATGAAAGCTGCTGAAACTATGAAGCATGAAATCTGTGATAACTTAAATCCATGTTCCCAGGCCAAGGCCATGCATTTAAGTTAAAATATCCCCTGTCCTCATTGAGGAGAGAGCTATGATCCAAAGCAAGGCAAGGACAGTTGCAATAGATAGTGACTCAGCTGGTGACATTTCATGCAGTTGGTAAGAGAACAGATAATAACTTGTGAAATAATTCAAAACATAGACAAGTGTTATTCTCTCATAATGCACTTTTATTGATCACAGCTTAAAACCATGATAACAAGCATGGGCAGGAAAGTATGCACTTTCTTTAGGGAGCAGAAGACATGTGGTGAAATGCTAGTTCAAATTTATTAATGGGTGCCTTTATTTAAACATTCAAAATATGGTGACATAATGTGGAACCTGAGTCAGAATCCCACCAACAGGATGGAGTCCTGGAAAGCCCAAGAATGATGAAATGAATTTGTGAAGGTGCTAGACATAGAGCACATCCTGTCCTTGCTGCGGACTGTGGCCAAGAACAAGACCACATATGAGGATTACATTGAAGGCCTTCGTGTGTCTGACAAGGAAAGAAAAGATACTATCTCCAGTGATGAAATCGATCATGTCCTCCTTGTCACACTTTGAGAGATGATGGAGAAAGAAGCAGAGATGATGGTGGTAGCGCATTAGGACAGCAACAGTTGTATCAACTGCAAAGAGCTTGTCTGGATAATACAGAATGGTTGAAGACATGTCAGTATCCTGAACCTGTGCCTTGCCCAGTGTGAGATTTCTGTGTGGGCTTAGAGGCTTCCTAGGCTCCCTTATAACAGGACCTTGCCCATTTGATTTATTTTGAATGATGTTTGCCTTCACCAAATAAATTTTATCTTTCCCCTAAAAGAGACAACGGGCTTTTAAATCTAATCTACTCATTGCAGAGATCTTGCTTTACTAATTTAACCAATCAAAGAACTATATTTGTATATAGCAATTCAAACCCCAGCCTGATCCAGAAAAACCATCCTAGCAACCTAAAACACTGGTCTCTATACACAATGAACTTTGAAATCTGCACATACTCCTTTAAAGTCTTATACTCTGACAATAAATTTTCTTTGTAAACTTCAGCAAAAATATTGCTAGAAATAATATTAACAATCTACATAAATTCTTGCTTTTATAAGAAATATTTAATAAGAGTCACCTTAATATTGGATAGGAGACTTTCTTCCCTAAAGACTCAGGAACCAATAACCCCCTTCTAAATACATATTTGATTAAAAATTTTGCTACATTGTGAGCCCTTGAACTTTGAAAAGGATTTTTTAATTTTGCATAAGGTGAAGATTTGAATGTTTGTTTTGTCTGTAGTCAAGACCACATATTCCATGGTTACAAAAGTACCAGTTGGAAATTGAATTCCCAATTTTAGACTATTAGGAAACACAAAACAGAGTATAATGAATGATGGAGGCTTGCCTGATACTAAGTTACAGAATACCCTTGTACTGGAGATGAAACGATTCCATTCAATTCCAATGCAGAATGAAGTGAGAATGAAGCAGATAGGATAGCAAATGGAAACAGCTGTGTTTTACTGCAGTACAGACAGTTGGCACATTCTGCACCTGATTTGTAATGAAAATGGAAATTGTAAGTGACAGTCTGATGGTCGTTTATAAAGCAAACATTTGGAAGCTGTGGAGGTGCCTGTGCTTCATGAAAGGCAGCCATCTGACCCACCTATTCTTTTATGCACAGTTACTGCATTCTCTTCCCACCATGTAGGTGCAACATTTCAAAAAGGTAAGTTGCAATGGGACTACATTAAAGCAGTGCTTCACACACTACTGGGCAAACATGGGGATTCTCTAAATTTTAATCCAATTTCAGTAATTAATAAAACAAAACATACCTAGTTCTAACATAAGTGAGCCTTTAAAGAGAGAACCCAAGGGCTTGTCTGTCACTATGACAAGAAGCCTTCAGAGCATGTTGGCATAAAACTTCAGTCAGAAACCTGACTTTTTTTTATCTTCTCTTTGGATATTATCTGATGTCATTTTTTGGTTAGCTTCTGTGTCTCCAGGTCTTTTGCCTCAGTGACAACATGTGGGTAAAGATGCCTGAGAAGAAAGATTTATACTTTAGTTGAGCCAGCAATAAAAAGACATGAACTTCAGATCATCACAAGCAACAATATTGTCTACATTTTAAGGATGTATCAATATTTCAGAATAACTTTGGTACATAAATGTGCTTGGGATCAGATGACTTAGTATTATTTCAGTCTTGTAACAGTAGTTTCCATTTGCTGTAAACCTCTTATTCCTAAGGATAGAGGCAATTTGGCTCAGGGGTTGGTCAAATACATATTATCTTGCACAGTAAATGCCAATCATTTTCTCTAATATTCTGGCTTGAAGCTGAATCTGGAAACACTGTCCACATTTTATTACCCTCTATGTTTTTTTAGAGATGCTTATTTACTTCCTACACTGTTAAGACAAGTAAAATAATTTTTGTTACACCAATACCAAAATACACACATAATTAACAAGCTGTATGTTTGGGATGCAACAATTTATTTATTTTACCAACAAGGAATTGTTAGACAGTATATTAAATCTAGGTTTTTTTTTGAGTAAAGATCTTTTATGGGGGTTTATGTTAATATTAACCTAGATCATTACCAATACCTACCAAAGACTTTCTTTTAATACTTAAAAGATGACTTGCAATATGTTAAAGTAAGACCAACTGAAAAAGAAAATATACAAAAAATCTGTGTTAGAATAGATATTATGAAAAAGTAGTAATGAATAAATCTAAATTCATAAGCAAAATATAAACAAGGTGACAATAGGTGTCATAAGATGTATGAACAAATTCAAGAAAAGCTGGATGTATTAAGTTTTTGATGGTAGTGGCAGGGAGGGATAGTCTATAATGGACAGAACATTAGAACTCAATCTTGGAAAAAAATTAGGAAAAAAATAACCAGGAAAACTGTTATTTCAGAAATAAAACACAATATATTCAGAAGCATAAAAATTTGAAAGTTGAGAATTTTCCTTGGTGATTAGAAATAATGACTTGGTCTTTTTATTGTAAACTGGTACTGAGGACATGTTAGGGCAAGATATTTGAGGGTTTTGAATTAAATCAGGAAAGGAAGGTCATAGATGCAGATAGAACATAATTTCAAATCTATGGCACTTTAGCTTAATTTAATGTGAATCACTTTTGTGCTTCAAAAATAATAGACTATGTTAAACCAGGGCTTTAAAAAACAGAAATGTGAACTGAACTATCATAGATATTGTATTAAATAGATTTTATTCATTTGACACATATGGAGCTTTGCTTCTTTTTACTGGCCATTCATCTTTTACATATTATTTACTAATGAAGTTATTCTCTATTTCCTAAATCATTTCCTTTTGTTTCTTTTAAAACTCTTTCATTATTTCTTATTTCTTATTTTTTCCTTCCATTTTTATGATAGTGGTCCATGTATTTATCTCTAAGAATGGGTAAGGAGCTATTAACTGGATCATGAGCAAGTTATGGATGGATACATAACTGAAGATATAGAAAATTTCTAAAATTTCTCCTGTTCATGATTCCCTTTATATCACAGATATTTTTTATACAACCATGGGTGTAAATGTGCGTAATCAGATATGCAAATTATATATTTACTGCTAATAAATCCTATTTAATTTTATTTTATTACTTTATAAAATTTTAGTATGTTTTAGGAGAAAAAACAATCTATTTGGAGAATAGTCAAATTTATTGTTTTACTATTTAAATTATTTTGATCATAATCTCATCCCTCCAACTCTATTCAGATCCTCCCTATTACCCTTTCCATCCTGCGTAATGCATTTTCTTTCTCTCCCCCACATTCTCACTGAATAGCATAAAAATCAATAAGCAACAAACAGACATTATCATCAACAACAGCAAACAATAAGACATAAAATACTGAAATAAGACAAGAAAAGTACCCATTGAAAAAATAATTCACCAAGTCCATGGAATTCATCATGCATTTACCAAGGACTTCTGAGCTTGGAATAATATTTTATATACCCAGTGACAGTGAATTGAAGAAAAGTGATGTCCATATCCAGAAAGTATCAATTACAAAAGCTCTTGTTTAGGGGTAAACTTTGTTTCTATTTTTTCTTCTCTATGCTGGGATATGGTTGGTTCTGAGCTTATGCAGGTCTTGAGCATCACAATCACAATGATGTGTAACAGACCTGCTATGTCTGTTAGGAATGCCTTCCTTTCTACAACAAGATGTTATCTACCACCTCTTATAGTGGAATGCAACAATCACCTTGACATAGAGACATAGCCAGGGAAGATCTGATATTTACCTATGAGCTTGAGGTAATAGAATTAGGGGGATGCATGAATATTGATGCTAAAATTCTCAACAAAATTTTGACAAACCGTATAAAACAACATATAAAAAATATCATCCACCCCGACCAAGTAGGATTCATCCCAGAAAAGCAGGGGTGGTTTAACTTACAAAAAACAGTAAACATTATCCATCATTTAAACAAACTACAGGAACAAAACCAAATGATCATATCCTTAGATGCTGAAAAAGCCTTTGACAAAGTACAACACTGCTTTATGATAAAAGCTCTGGAGGGATCAGGAATACAGGGACAATATCTCAATATAATAAAGGTGATCTGCAAGAAACCGACAGACAGCATCAAACTTAATGGAGAAAAACTAAAAGCAATCCTACAAAAATCAGGAACTAGACAAGGATGTCCTCTCTCCATTTATCTATTCAATATAGTACTCGAAGTTTTAGCTAAAGCAATAAGAGAACATGTGTAAGGAACATTCACATAATTAAGGTGGGGCAGGGTCTTAATTTTGTTTTTACAGAAGAATGGATACAACTCTCTTCACAAAGTTAAAAGGATGCTGAATGCTCAGACTTTGGAAACGTTAAAAGGACTACAGGGGATTACAAGGACACCTGACGCTGACAGGCACCAAGGGTAATTTCTCTATTCTCACAACTGTACATCTATATCTAATGATTATGTATATATATATATATATATATATATATATATATATATAGGGGGTCCTGGTTTGGTAACAAAACAGGCTGGCTTTGGAGGTGGAGCAAGTGGCTTTCTCCCTCTCTAAACCCAAGCGTATTGGTAAATAAAACTTTAAAAAAAACTCTGTCTCACGTCAGAAAAGCCACCTGAAGTGGGACAGAAAATAGATGAAATATATAGGGACCAATATTATCTCACTTCTATTTTAAATTTTGAATCTTATTCCATTCTGCATTTTTTGCTCTCTTACTTTAGAACCTTTTTCTTCACACAATACTCTCTAATGGTTCAATATCTTCAGTTGATAATATCCATTGGATCCTTCACTATTAAAAACAATTTCTCCTACCAGCACTCTACAAGGCATCCTGAAGGAAAATGGGGCCCCCACCGAAAACAAACACACACACAAACACACGAACAAACAAACAAAAAAAGACACATTAAGACAGAGTAAGAAGGAACTTGCTGTATGTCATTCAGTGATCACTTTTGAGGTATAGACCAATTAGGACAGTCGTAAGGTAGTTTCTTATCATATCTTTAACAAATATTTCAGATAGACTCAATACGATGAGAATGGTTTTAGACATTTGTGGAATGGCTATATGTATATATATGTTTAGAGTTACTTCATTGGGACTTAACCATTGTTTAGTTTACAGGACCCCACAGAGATATTGTCACCCACAGGCCAGCATGAAGCAACTAAATGAAAAGACTACGCCCCTCTCCCGATAAGTTGGTCATCCAAGGGAGGGTTATGGTCAATTATCATTTTGGTACAATGGTTATAAGTTAATCTTGGGTAGAGGATAGGATGATATTAAAAAAAAAAAAGAAAAGAGTGAGAGAGAGAGATGGAAAAGGGAACAGATAGGAGATCACTATACTTGCAAAGAACTATTAACCAAAGGATGAATGAAAAATAAATTGACATGGTACAAATGTTTGTATATTGATACAAATGGGAAATCAATCTATATGTTTGATTTAGATAATATGTATATTGATACAAAGTTGAACATGGTACAAATGTTTGTATATTGACATAAATGGGAAATTAATCTGTATGTCTGATTAGGATAATATGTATTGATGCAAAGTTGAATGTATAATTGCCCTATTTT
>PVIH01012849.1:0-45240 GCA_004025045.1 Sigmodon hispidus
TAGTATAGCTTGAAGTCAGGGATGGTGATACCTCCTGAGGTTCTTTTGTTGAGTAAAATTGTTTTGGCAATCCTGACTTTCCTGTTATTCCAAATGAAATTGAGTATTGTTCTTTCAAGGTCTAAAAAATATTGTGTCGGGATTTTGATGGGCAGTGCATTGAATCTGTAGAGTGCCTTTGGTAGAATTGCCATTTTTAATATGTTGATCCTACCGATCCAGGAACGTGGGAGAGCTTTCCATTTTCTGATATCCTCTTCAATTTCTTTCTTCAATGATTTAAAATTTTTGTCAAATAGGTCTGTTACTTTTCATACACAGTAGATCTTGGTTAGAGAACTTCCCCTTTCTCTTTCTTGTGGTCTGGCTGTTATATAATATTCTGAACTCATTTCTGCTATCAGCTTCTGTCACTAATATGTCTCTGACTTTTCTATATCGGAATGTAGAAACTAATTTCTGTATTTAAATAATGTGTTTCAGAAAGTTTCCATTGTTTTATTTGAGTCCAAGCTGGGTGTAAAACTCAGACTTCTTGATGGGAATGACTTTCTTCTTTTAAAACAAAAAAGTAATTGGTACTTTGTAGTACTAGGGATGGCAAAAATATGGATATTTTTGATAGAGAGGGGACTGTTTAGGCTCCTCTACAAAAACGAATGATTCTCTGTGAGTTTTGCTATAAATAATGTGGCATCTGAAAAAGATATTTACTGAATAATTCACAGGAAGAAACATCTGGGGCAGCCTAGTCTCTCACTTCTGCTTCCTTGAAGATTTATGTTATGACTTGTATCACTGTGGGAGGAAAAGCAGCAGAATGCATACAGTAATAAATTCCAGTGTCTTCAGATGCCATGCTGTTGATGTTCAGAGAATAATCTGCCCCAGAGCCACTGCCACTGAACCTTGAAGAGACCACTTCTGCCAAGTTGGATGTACCATGAATTAGGCGCTTAGGAGCTTTTCCTGGTTTCTGCTGAAACCAGCTTAAGTTATTGCTAATGTCTTGACTTGCCAGGCACCTAATGGTGATACTGTCTCTCAGAGATGAAGGCAGAGAGGATGGAGACTGGGTCATCTGGATGTCACATATGACACCTACAAGTAGAGACAGAGTTAAACATGATAAATAACTACTGGATTTTAATGTCAACCAACATTAATGTCAGAGTAAAAGGAAATATATTTTTATTTTAGTAATTTTTTTACCTGGAAACCAGAGCAACAGGAGCCCAAGAAGCTGAGCAGGGGCCCTCATGTTCATGCTGAGTCCTGGTTGCAATGACAACTGCACAAGGTGTGACTGGTATTTGAGGAAGTCCTCAAGGCTGTGCAGTTAGTGCATGCAAATCAGAGAATCAATTAGGGCTGGACACAGTTTCAAGTCTCGCTAATCTCAGGAACTTTTCATAAGAACAGGGTTTCAACTTATTTTCCAAGATTTAAAATTATACATAATATTTTGAATGTTCATAAGCTCTATTTTTAAAAATAAATTTCAAAACTATATTGGAGGTAATATGGACAACTATACTGCTATAAGGGAATGTAAAACAGAGAAACGACTATTAAATTTAACTCATGCAGAACATTGCTTGTTTAATGTGTTCCTTCCAATATTGTTGAGTTTGGAGTAGTCATTACTTTAAAATAAAAGAAAAAATTATCAGGATCAGGATCACTTCAATAATTTTAAAAGTACAATTTTACAGCTTTAACCATGATTCTACAGTACAACGACAGAAATAACAGCAGGTGCACAAATAACACCTTGATCCCAACAACATAGGTCAGTTGTAGTTCAAACACCTCATGAAAATGGAGGTAAATTTATACTCACAGACTAAAGGGTTTTTATCTTTCTTTGAGTTTGGGATCCTTCATTGTTGCTCTTCTTTTTAACACTTGTTTCTATTTCCCACAGTCCCTGCACAGAAAGTTTTGACTACTGATGACAGACTTCAATACTATAACAAAAAGTGTTACTACTCAATACATGTCTCTACTATATATTAGAAATGATAGTGTCCCCTTTTATTCTTAAGGTGTAACTGAAGACATTATTCAGATTCAGGAGACAGCCTCCCTGCTTTTGTGTCTCAGTGTTCAAACAAAGTAAGAAGTACAAAAGTTTGTTCATCCTTATAACACAAATATAGGAAAACAACATATCTCACTTTTATGTTTTCTCCTTGGCCAACAAGCCATATTTGTGGTAAGAAGAAGTTCAATGCATTTAGTCTATAGAATCCATGTCATAGAGTCTGGAAATCAAAAGTGTCTTTTAGAAATGTGACTATAAAGTACTAAACATTGTTGTATCCTGAGCCTGATCATTTTAATTTTCCAATATCTAGCTTTGAGTGATGGGTGTGAACAAACACTCAGAATTAGAGCACTTTCTTCAGGATACAGGACACCTTCCCATTCTCCAGTACCACTCAGCAGCTATTTGTTGATGAATAGCAATGCTGACCTTTCTGTCTCTTCACACTCTCTTTGCTGATATCTACCAGCTGTACCTCTGCCTCGCTTTGATCTTTTTTCTTGAAATACAGTTCTGCCTTCTCAAGTGATTACACCATGATCTGAGGAAGCTTCACTTGGATAATTTCAGTGGCTGCCAGAATGATAATATATCCGCTAAATTTAAAAGTCCGAACACATTCTTATTTTTCAGCAAATTTGGGATCTTAATACTTACCAAATATCCTTTAATGAGATGTATGAATATGAAAAAATTGCAGAAATTTTCAACATTCCTTTACCTAAGGATTCATCATTCCTGTTCATATAGTTTGTCTATCTGCTGTTCTTTTCAGCCATTCAGATTGTCAGCAATCTCAGCACAAAGGCAGGGTGCCTCAGTCTGTGTTTGTACTGAGTCTTCGTTGGTAAACAGTGCAAGATTGCAAATGTGCTTTGATATCAGACTTGCATGTAATTAATCTTTCTAGGGGGAAAACTTATAATTTATAATGTTTAAGTAAAGATAAGCATAAATAAAACTACCATTGAGAGCTAAATGATGGATGATATAGATACTTCAGTGAGTATTTTTCTATTAGTTAGGTGGAACGCAGTGTAGTCATCTGGCCATTACTATCTAATAAAATATCAGAGATTCAGATATTAAAAATGTGGAAATTCTATGAAAGAGCTGCTTGGATTTAACAGTAATCACAATCCACACAGAAACATATTAACACACATACACACATGCAAACCTCAGTTCATATTTGAGTATTTTATTCAGTATATCATGGACTTAAATTTATAATGACTCAGATATGTATTTTCACTAAGAGACCCATTCTGGCATACTATATAAATTTCATAGCAAGAATTTTGTAAGACATACTTAATCTAGCTTTGTAATAACACTCAGGTCTAAAGAACAACAGGTTTTTCCACTAACTGAGATAAACAGTATTATGATATTTTGTTGATTTTTTAATGCATGCATATATTGTTCTTCATTTCATTCTGTTCCATATATTCTTTATAATCCATTTAATCTCTCTTTTTCTCATTTTTTGTCTTAATATTTATCTGTGTGTCTATCTCTGGTTTTTGTGTTTTTATGACAAGGTTTTTCTTTGTGAACATGGCTGTTTTGAAATTCACTCTGTAGACAAGACTGGTATTAAGTTCAGATATCCAGGTGCATCTTTCAAATCTATGCACTATTCCTATCTTTATTTTTATTTCCTACTTAATATGTGAGCTTTCGACTGATCCTTCAGCCAGCATGCTTGTGTCCACCATCATGGATTCTAACCCTCTGAAACCAGAGGGTCAAATATACCTTTTCTTATACAAGTAACTTGTAGTTAATATGATTATCACAAAATTAGTAGACACTTTGCCACAAGAATTTCATGTTGGCATGCTATTTCTAAAGACACTATATTCATCTGTAAAAGGATGTAGAAAAATCAAGTCAGTATTCAATGCCCCCTTTCAGCATGAGGAAGCCTAGAGGACTTTGCCCATAATTCCCAAAAAAATGAATTGTGGATTTTTACATTTGTTTACTGTGTGTTGGGTATAATTTGTTATAGATAATGGAATAAAAACAATATTAGATTATGCTTGTAATGTAAATATTTGTCTCACCTAAGGGTTTAATAAAAGTTGATTGGCTAAAGCCAAACAGGAAGTATGGGTGGGGCTTCCAGGTTAAGAAAACTCTTAGTACAGGAAGAAAAGAGACAGATGCCCAAGAGCCACCAGAGACAGGCACCTTGGACACAATGAGGAGATGAGAGCAGACACAGAGGAAAGAAGCTGAAAGGTTGCTATGAATAAAGGTACCGAGGCACGTGGATGAAAAAGATGGGTAGGTTCCGATTAAGGAATTAGCAAATTATATGCCTGGGCCCTAGGTCAATAAGCATAAAAAATAAAACAGAAAGAAAATGATCAAGTACAATTGACAAAGGCATCAGTTTTATTATATTAATAGATGTATAATTATAATCAAATAATCATTGAAAATGCAAGGCATATGTATCATATATGAGAATATGATATATATGAATATATGTTATATATAAGTATATGAGTATATACTCATATAAATCAGCACAATTACTGCTAAATTTAAAAAAAATCCTTTTAAATAACTGTAGCAAATTTAAATAAAATAAACCAAATAGAAAAGAAATATTATGACACATATATACAATGTGTTGTGCTTCTTTTGGGACAATAATACACTTGAAATATCGGGCATACTAATTAAAAATATTTTGTTATTGTCTGTGTTAATGTGGTTGGAATATTTGTGGTTTGTAAGCAGTAATAAACTCAAACAATCTCAGCTTCCTCTCTGCCAATTTTCACTGGTAATATTTTTTGACCCTTAAGTGGTTTGAAATAAAATGACCCCAAAAGAGTTTGATACTATTAGGAAGTGTGGCCAAGATAAAGTGGATATGGCCTTGTTAAAGGAAATGTTTCAATGTGAAAGCAGGTTTTAAGAATTACTATATTCTTTATACGCCTCTGTATCTTGGTCAAATTTCAGTTGCCTGTAAGATAAAGAACTCCCATCTACTTCTCCAGGAGTGTGTCAGCCTGCACACTCTCATTCTCCATGCCATGATGATGATGGACTGAACCATTGAATTGTGAGCCACCAACTCAATTAAATATATTCCTTTGTAAGAGTTGCTGTGGACATTGTGTCTCTTCAAAGCAATAGATAACCTAACAGGGGAGGCTAACACCAATGTACCTGCTGAGAAAAGCAGATTTGTAGGTATAAGCCTCATAGATAAGAATCTACTGTGACAATTCTTGATACTGTTCAGGTCACTTCAAATTAGTGTCACCAATACTATCAAGAAGACGTTGAGAAGAACTGCAAGAGATGAATGCTGTTCATTCATGGGTGATAGGTAGGAAGGAAGGCTAATGTCCAGACTATATCAACATCAATAATGGAAAGTTAAATAATAAGAAAGAAATACAAAATTACATTGAAATGCATGAGTAATATTTAATATTATATATTTCAAGTGATATGTTTGCATATTTTGGCTGTTTTTTCTATATATAAAAATATATTTTAGTAAAAGCATGTGAGAATATCATTTTAAATGATTCACTGGTAATGTAGACCAGCCTATTCATTTAAATTAGTGTCAAAATTCTCCCAGTATAATATATAATAGATAGCATCTCATCTGACATCACATTTTACATCATCAACCTTATATGTCTATCTATGGAGCTAGGAATTGGCATTTCATATGTGGACAGTAAAGTCTTGGCCTGTAGCTAATCTAGAGATTTTCCATTCTCTCTGATTTCTTTCTATATTTCTTTTAATCCTTATCAAGTATTTATAGTATTAGTAGTCACAAGATCTGAAAAGAGTACCTCCCTGTGAGAAGATGCACTTAGGAGACTAAAAAGTCATGGCAATATTAATGATAAATTTTTTCATTGACCAGCGAGAACAGGTCCATCTTGTGAAGCAATATGGAATTATCATGGTGGATGTAGCAGTTTAGGTAGAAGAAACAATTTTGCAGGATTCTTATGTTTGAACAGTCTAATAGAGGAGCTTCAAAGTCAGGGATAAACAGAATAAAGTAAACTATTGACTATTGCAGAATTCTTAAAAATAGTAAAAATGAAGCATAGCACCTGATGCCCTGTCCCTCGTAGTACAATATTACAGGCACATCAGGTGGAATTGTGGTGAATACAAATGTGTTCAAGTCATCCTATAGGAGCTGAACAACCATGATGCTTTCTGCTGTCTAATTGATCTTACAGATAAGAGCTAATACCACAATCTAGAGCTGATCTGAGGAGTTAGAACAGAAACAAGACAGTTGAGAGGTTTTTGTTTAATCTGAAACCTCTAACATTGTAATGTGTCAAATTTAGGTGTTAGGGATTACCATTTCTCAAAATAAGTGAATTACTCCCCTGTGAATATAAAAGCAAACATAAATATTAGGAAAGTATTTTTAACTGTTTATCACAAAATCATAAAAGCAAAAATAAAAAATAAAATACCAGCAATAATAAATAGATTTGAGAAATCTTTGGGAAGTCACAAAAAGTTCTCTTTTCATAGTGTCACTGGTATTTTTACAACTTTATTACATAAACTTTGACTTACATGAACATAACATACATTGCATTTATGTGGAGATCGTTTACCAGTAAAGTGCATTAAATATATTTTGACAGAAAGTTGAAATTCTCTGTCATATTTACATAGAGATATAATTGGACAATAGTGAGTGAAACATCTTACAACAATACCACAGTTTCATCATGAAACATGTCTTCCTAACTTTTATATCAATTGAGAAGCCTGGAAGTTTTCATAGCCTCTTTTTTTGCTATAAATTCTGTTCAGGTGGAATTTTCCAAACTGCCCCATCTAAATTTTCTATCTTCTTCAACAAATGTGTTTCCATCATAAGGAATTACCATGTATTTGTGGTGTGCACACAAGAGCAGAGAAAACAATCTGTATCAATGAGGAGGTTTAAGGATCTTCTGAACAATAAAGCAAAGTACAGTAGCCTTCCTCTAACATTGTATATTTTTTCAATAGCTTTGTTAGTTACTTCTTTGGTTGCTATGAATTAAGGGCTAGAGCAACCTCATTTTACTGAATAGAACAAAACCTTTTTTTTTTCTTCTTCTTTATTTTGTATTTATCAAAAAAAATAAAAAGAATTAAAAAAAATGCCGAAGAGTTAACAATAACTATACAGAGGATAATAATCATAAGCATGGCTTATCAAGGGTGGAAATGCAAATGCAAATAAGATTACTACACATATATTTTCTTTGTGTTCAGCTTTCCCTCTGAATTTTTTTTCCATCCCTGTATATCCTTATTGAAGGTCTCTTCCCCCTCCCCACCACATCTGATCATTTTTCTTCTCTGCAACTCCCCATCCCCTCCCTGGGCAGGGAGCAGACAGTCCTATGGTCACACTGGCCCAACAATGCTTGGATCAGTCTTCACACCCGGCCACATCCAGTTTTGTCCCCCCTCCCTCAAGAGTGAGTCAGGTGCTCCTATAGATGGACTGGGGTTTGAAGGGTCAGTCCAGGGTGTTTCTGATCCCAAGCTATTCAGTGGTTGTAGGAACAAAACCTTTTTTATCTAATCAGTAAGATAAACAGCAGAAGCAGTTTTAATACTCTAATGAGGACAGGAGAAAATTTTCTTGGGTAGTCTAGGAAGTTTGTGTTCAGAGATAAATGGTTTTCAGACACACCAACCTCTCCAGGCAGGCATTCTGTTCATCAGTTAATATGAATAAGATAGTGCTCTGGATCTCCAGGCTTGGCTTTCACTTTTCCAAAGATGAAACCACATGAATACTATTGATCATACTAAAATAGACAGTGAACCTTAGTCAGGGGACAAATATAATTCAATGTACAGTAGGTACACACCACATTCTTCACTGGAGTATGATCCCACTAACATTAACAACATGCAGTTAATTCATTTATTTGATATGATTATAATCAGAAGCTAAACAGAAAAAAAATGCTTTATATTGAAATAAAAAACTGGTGCTTAAGGTAAACAAAGACATGATGAACCTGGACATTCCTACTTCCCCATTCAGAGCAAATAGAGAAAAAAGAGGAAAACTGTTCCTATAGGCGAAAGGGGCCTCATGGAGCTGTGCTAACCAGGGATAATATACATGGTACATTTTTCTGCAAAGAACAACATTGAATGATAACTTGAAACTGTCACTTTAACATTCGCAACAGCCTACCATGGCTAATATTCTTATTATGGGATCATCTGCCTTCTGCTGGTCTCTCTTTGTCATTACAACACTACAATATAAATACACTAATACCTGATTTCCATTCCTCCCTCTGTAAATTCACATAAAACTTTTTGTTATGCATGGCCTATTTTTATTAATTGTTACATGTGTTTGTGTGTTGTGCGTGTGCAATTATATATGTGCACAGAAATATTCCTAGGTATATATATATAAACTTAGCATAGATTGCATGATATTTTTTCATGCATGTTTCAAGGTAGATGTTCTTATTAGATAACCAATTGGTGTATTGTTCCATGGGTAATTCTTCCAGAATGAGCATTCCTTAATTGCTTATGGTACTCAAGCTGCACCAAGAAAAAATTTTGCAACAGAGGGAAAATATAACAAAAAATCACAACCAGTCAAATGCAGAGTTGTTGAGCCAACACACAAGGCATACACCTACAATACAATGCCTACAACTAAACCACAGAGATCATTAAAGAAGAAGTAATAATATTGTAGAAGCCAGGGTATCAGAACATTTACTGTGAGATTGTTTCTCCTAAAAAACTAATAAGATACAGGTACAAACATCACCAATATGACTACCTAATTGTGAGCCAAATGTGTTGCAACAATAAACATGCTAGTGTGAATGGGGGAAATCCAAGAAGGCCTTAAAACTACACTGTTGTTTATTTTAGTAAACATTCCTTATCAACTACAGACCAAATTAACAGAAGTTAGGGATGGGATTAGTGACTTCAGGGTTTTATCTGCCAGGGAAGCCTCAACCTTGCCACCCAAGACCACTTTGTAGTAGTCAGCTCTGAGAACCAAACTGGCTGAACCAGTTGGGAGATTCTGTGAAGGCACCTAGGATCATAGAAAAATAGCTTGTGACTTTGTGCTCTGAAGTGAGAATGACCTAAATAAGCTTTTAAAATACCACTATATAGTCAGATTCATGCATTATTTAAGAAAGCTTCAGTAGCTACTATGTAACAGGACCCCAAAAGGCCATGTCTAGAATTGAAATTATCAATCACCATAGATGGAGTAAACAATATATTTTATGACAAATTCAGACTGAAACAATATCTATCTACCAATCTGGCCCTCCAGAAAGCATTAGAGGGAAAACTCCAATCTAAGGATCCCAGATACAGCCATGAAACCACAAACAATCATTAATCCTACAAAGGAAAACACAGAGAAAGGAAATACATAGAAGCTACTACCAAAAATAGCAGGAAACATCAATCAGTGGTCACTAATATTCCTTGATATCAATGGACTCAACTCACCTATGGAAAAGCACACACTAACAAAATGGATACAAAAACAGAAGCCATCCTTCTGCTGCATACAAGAAACACACATCAACCACAGACAGACACAGGCTCAGAGTAAAGGATTAGGAAAAAAATTTGCAATCAAATGGTCCTAAAAGCAAGCTGGGGTTGCCATCCTAATATATAACAAAGTAGACATTAAGCTAAAAGAAATCAAATGGGATCAAGATGGACATTACTTATTCATCGCAGGAACAATTGGTCAAGAAGAGGTTTCAATCCAGAATATTTATTCCCCTAATATAAGGGCAACTACCTATGTAAAAGAAACACTACTGAAGCTCAAATCCCATATCAGTTCTCACACCCTAATAGTGGGAGACTTCAATATCCCACCTTCACCCTTGTATAGGTCAATTGGACAGAGACTCAACAGATAATTGAAGAGTCTAACAGAGGTCATGATACAAATGGATTTAATAGTTATTTACAGAAGCTTCCACCCAAATGCCAAGGAATATACATATTTCTCAGCTTCTCATGGAACTTTCTCTAAAATTGACCACATATTTGGTCATAAGGCAAATATGAATAAATACAAAAATATGAAATAATCCTTTGAAACATATCGGACCTCCAGGGCCTAAAGTTATAGTTCAACAACACCAAAAGTCACAGGAAGCCTACCAACTCATAGAAACTAAACATCACTAAGCTCAACCACTTCTGGGTCAAAGAAGACATTAAGAGAGAAATCAAAATCTTTCTAAATTTAGTGAAAATAAATTCACATCATACACAAAGTTGTGGGACACGATGAAAGCAGTCTTAACAGGAAAATTCATAGCACTAGATACCTATATGAAAAACCTAGTGAAATTCCACACTTGAGAACTAAGAGCAAAACTGAAAGCCTTAGAACAATTAGAAGTAAACTGACCTAGAAGGAGTAGATGGCAGGAAATAATCAAACTTAGAGCTGAAATCAATACAATTGAAACAAAAAGAAAAATACAAAGACTCAATGAACCAAGCAGTTGGTTCTTTGAGCAAGTCAGTAAGATAGATAAGCCCTTTTCCAAACTAATCAAATGTAGCAGGATACAAGATTAACTCAAAGAAATCAGTAGCCCTTCCATACACTAAAGATAGAAGAGCTGAAAAAGAAATGAGGGAAACATTACCCTTCATAATAGCTGCAAATAATATTGAATACTTTGGAGTAACTATAACCAAAGAATTAACAGACGATTTGACAAAAAATTTAAATCACTGAAGAAAGAAATTGAAGAGGATATCAGAAAATGGAAAGCTCTCCCATGTACCTGGATTGGTAGGATCAACATAGTAAAAATGGCAATTCTACCAAAGGCAATCTACAGATTCAATGCACTGCTCATCAAAATCCCAACACAATATTTTTTGGACCTTGAAAGAACAACTCAATTTCATTTGGAATAACAGGAAAGTCAGGATTGCCAAAACAATTTTACTCAACAAAAGAACCTCAGTGATATCACCATCCCTGACTTCAAGTTATACTATAGAGCTACAGTAATAAAAACAGCTTGGTACTGGCATAAAAACAAACTTGTGGACCAATGGAATAGAACTGAGGATCCAGACATTAACCCAAAAACCTATGAACACCTGATCTTTGACAAAATGTCCCAAAACATTCAATGGAAAAAGATAGTATATTTAACAAATGGAGTTGGCATAGCTGGATGTAAGTGTGTAGAAAAATGCAAATAGATCCGAGCCTGTCACCCTGCACAAAACTCAAATCCAAGCGGATCAAAGACCTCAACTTAAACCCAGCCACTTTGAACTTGATAGAAAAGAAAGTGGGAAATACACTTCTACAAATTGGCACAGGCTACCACTTCCTAAATATAATGTCAGTGGCACAGACACTAAGACCAAAAATCAATAAGTGGGATCTCCTGAAGCTAGGAAGCTTCTGCAAAGCAAAGGACACTGTCAATAGGACAAAACGACAGCATACAGAATGGGAAAAGATTTTCATCAACCCTAAAAGTGATAGAGGACTGATCTCTAAGACATATAAAGAACTCAAGAATCTAGATCCCAAAACCTTGAATAACCCAATCATAAAATGGGAACAGATCTAAAAAGGGAATTCTCAGCAGAGGAACTACGAATGGCTAAAAGGCACCAGAAAAAGTGCTCATCATCTTTAGCCATCAGAGAATTGCAAATCAAGACAACTTTGAGATACCACCTAACACCTGTTAGATTGGCTGAGATAAAAGGCACAGATGACAGCCTATGTTGGAGAGGATGTGGAACAAGGGGAACAGTCCTCCATTGTTGGTGGGAGTGTAAGCTTGTTCAGCCACTTTGGAATGCAATATGGCGGTTTCTCAAAAAATTGAGAATCAATCTCCCCAAGGACCCAGCAATACCACTTCTGGGTGTATACCCTAAAGAAGCACATTCACCCTCCAAAGGTATTAGCTCAACTATGTTCATAGCAGCATCTTTTGTAATAGCAAAACCTGGAAACAACCTAGATATCCCTCAACTGAAGAATGGATTAACAAACAGTGGTACATCTACACAATGGAATGCTACTCAGCAGTAAGAAAAAATGATATCCTAAAATTCACAGGCAAATGGATGGATTTGGAGAATATCCTCCTTAGCAAGGTATCACAAACTCAGAATGATAAGCAGGGGATGTACTCACTCATTAGTGGTCTCTAAACAAACAAACAAGAAAAAAAAAAAGCCAAGCATGCCCATGCTGCAAACCACAACCACTGAACAGCTTGGGATCAGAAACACCCTGGACTGACCCTTTGGATCCCACTCCAACTATAGAAACACCTAACTCACTCTTGTGGGAGGGGGACAAAACTGTATTTGCCTGGAGTGGAGACTGTACTAAGCATTATTGGGTCAATGGGACCATAGGACTGTCTGCTGCCTGCGCAGGGAGGGGATGGGGAGTTGTGGAGAAGAAAAAATGACCTGATGTGGCAGGACGGACAGAGACCTTGAATAAGGATATACAGGGATGGAAAAAAAAATTCAGGGAGTAAGCTGAACACACAGTAAATATACGTGTAGCAATCTTATTTGCATTATCACCCTTGATAGGTCATGTTTATGATTTTTATCTTCTTTATACTTATTGGTAATTTATCAGCATTTTAAATTCATTTTACTGTTTTTCTTGATAAATGCAAAATAAATACAGAAGAAGGAAAAAAAAAACAGAGAGAGAGAGTACCCAAATCAAAAAAAATCAGAAATGAAAAGGGGGATATAATAACAGACACCCAGGAAATCCAGAGAATTATCAGATCATAATTTGAAAATCTATATTACACAAAAATGAAAAACCTAGAAGAAATGCACAGCTTTTTGGACAGATACCATTGACCATAATTAAATGAAAACCACATTTATTACCTAAATAGACCTATAACACTAAAAGAAATTGAAACTGTTATCGAAAGCCTCCCAGGGGAAATAAAAAAAAAGCCCACATCCAGATGATTTCAGTGCAGAATTCTACCTGACATTCAAAGAAGAAATACTACCATTACTTCTCAGACTATTTCACACAGTAGAAACCTAAGGAATTTTGCCAAATTCCTTATATGTGACCACAATTACCATAATACCCAAGCCACTCAGAGATGCAACAAAGAAGGAGAACTTCAGAGCAATTTTGCTCATGAATATTGATGCTAAAATTCTCAACAAAATTTTGGCAAATCATATACAACAATATATAAAAAATATCATCCACCATGACCAAGTAGGCTTCATCCCTGAAATGCAGGGTTGATTCAACATACGAAAAACTGTAAATCATATAAATAAATTGAAGGAAAAAACCCACATGGTCATATCCTTAGATTCTGAAAAAGCCTTGAAAAAAATCTAACAATCTTTTATGATAAAAGTCCTGGAGATATCAGGAATACAAGGAAAATATCTCAAAATGATAAAGGCGATTTAGAAGAAGCCTACAGCCAACATCAAATTTAATGGAGAAAAAAAGAGCAATCCTACTAAAATCAGGAACTTGACAAGGATGTCTTCTTTCCCTTTTTCTATTCAATATTGTTCTTGAAGTTTTAGCCAAAGCAATAAGAGAATTAAGGAGATTAAGGGGATACCAATTGGAAAAGGAGTGGAACAATCTCTATTTGCATATGATATGGTTGTATGCATAAGTGACCCACAGAATTCTACCTGGGAACACCTACAGTTGAATAACACCTTCAGCAATGTAGCAGGATACAAGACTAACTCAAAGAAATCAGTAACCCTTCTATATACTAAAGATAAAAGGGCTAAAAAGAAATAAAGGAAACATCATAATTTATAATAGCTGCAAATAGCATTAAATACCTTGGTGTAACTATAACCACAGAAGTAACAGATCTATTTGACAAAAATTTTAAGACACTAAAGAAAGGAATTGAACAGGATATCAGAAAATGGAAAGATCTCCTATGTTCCTGGATAGGTTGGATCAACATAGTAAAAATGGCAATTCTTCCAAAAGCAATATACAGATTCAATACACAGCCCATTAAAATCCCAAACCAATATTTTACAGACCTTGAATGAACAATACTCAACTTCCTTTAGAATATTATGAAAGGTAGGATGGCCAAAACAATTTTGCTCTAAAAAGAACCTCAGGAGGCATCACCATCCCCGTCTTCAAGTTATACTATAGAGCTACAGTAATAAAAACAGCCTGGTACTGGCATAAAAACAGACTTGTGGATAAATGGAATGGGATTGAGGATCCAGACATTAACCCAAAAACCTATGAACACCTTATCTTTGACAAAGAGGCCCAAAATATTCAATGGAAAAAAGATAGTATATATAACAAAAGCTGTTGGCATAGCAGGATGGTAGTGTGTAGAAAAATGCAAACAGATCCAAGCCTGTCACCCAGCACAAAACTCTATTCCAAATGGGTCAAAAACCTGAAACTAAATCCAGCCACTCTGAACTTGATAGAAAAGAAAGTGGGAAATATTCTTCAACGAATTGGCACAGGCGACCACTTCCCAAATATAACACAAGTAGCACAGACACTGAGAACAACAATCAATGTATAGGACCTCATGAAACAGAGAAGCTTCTGTAAAGCCAAGGACACTGTCAATAGGACAACATGACAGTCTAAAGAATGGGAAAGTATTTTCACCATAGCTCCAAGTGATAGAGGACTGATCTCTAAGATATATAAAGAACTTAAGAACCGAGAGCTCAAAACCTTGAATAACCCAATCAAAAATTGGGGTTCAGCACTAAAAAGGGAATTCTCAGCAGAAGAATTACAAAAGGCTGAAAAGCACTTAAAAAAGTGCTGAACTTCTTCAGCCATCAGAGAAATGGAAATCAAAACAACTTTGAGATACCACCTGACACCTCTTACATTGACTAAGATAAATGTCCAATGACAGCCTATGTAGGAGAGGTTGTGAACCAAGGTGAACATTCTTCCATTGTTGGTGAGAGTGTAAGCTTGTTCAGCCACTATGGAATGCAGTATGGCAGTTTCTCATAAAATGGGGAATCAATCTCCCCAAGGATCCAGCAATACCATTTCTGGGTGTTTGCCCTAAAATGCACATTAGCACTCCAAAGGCATTAGCTCACCTATGTTCATAGCAGCATTATTTATAATAGCAAGAACCTGGAAGCAACCTAGATGTCCCTCAACTGAAGAATGAATTAACAAACTGTAGTATTCCTACTCAATGGAGTAGTAAGAAAAAAAATGATATCCTAAAATCTACAGGCAATGAATGGATTTGGAGAATATCCTCCTGAGGAAGGTATCTCAAACCCAGAAAGGTTAGCACTGGATGTACTCACTCATTAGCAGACTCTAAACAAAAAAGCAAAAATAAAGCATGTCCAAGCTACAAATCACAACCCCTGAACAGCTTTGGATCTGAAACTCCTTGGAGTGGCACCTTGGATCCCACTCCCTCTAGAAGAACACCTAATTCACACTTGATGTTGAGGTGAGGAAACTGGACCTGCAAGGAGTGGACGCTGAACTAAGCAATATTGTGTCTTTAGGACCTCCAATCGATGCTGTTGAGGAGATTCAGAGACGTGGAGAAGACAAAGTGACTGGAGGAGGTATGAGGGGGAAGGGACCTTGAATAAAGATATACATGGATAGATAATGTGACTTGATTCATAATAACTAAAAGAATGAGGGAAAAAATAAAGTGAGAAACTCAATTCCTTACTTGTTTTGTTTCTGTGTTTTTGGAGAGTGAACCAGCTGCCCAAAATGGCAACAGGAAGAATTGTCTTAAGGTTCAATCTGTATAAAGGAGTATTTATATAAACACTTATTAAATATTTATCTTTCATATGCCATATTCCAAGTGAATATTCCAGGCATAGCTGGTGCCCAACATGGGGCTTAGTACACCAAGCTAGCCCCTGGGCCAAGGAGCCTGGTGTGCTTGATAGCATTTCTCCCCACCCAGAGGCTCCATCTAGGAGTCACATCCCTAAGTATTGCTCAGCATCCCTCAGCAAGCTGTTTAGAAAATGCATTGATCACCCTTGAGGCATTGGGCCCTGGACTATGTGCAGGTTGGCACCACCCTTTTGTGCAAACTATTCTGGGTCTCAGACTACTCTTCCATAAAGCATCTTTTTTCCCACTTCCATTTGCTACATCTGAGAGCCCTGCTGGTAGTGGCTTTCGGTTCTTTAGCTGGGCACCATCCCTGCAGAGGACCAGAGCCATGCACATCTGAATCTTTGCACACCTGCTCAGGATTTTTGAATGGCTGATACTATTGGCCTTTTTATGAATAAAGTCTTATTTATTATCCGTGTGTCCCTTGTTCAAAATCCTTTCCCCTTCCTGTCCTTCCCAGTCACTCCCTCTTCTCCCTATCCTCTTATCTCCTCCCCAGCAAGGACAGGAGGTCCCAAGGAACCAATATAGCTTACTTCAGCCATCCAGGGAAATCTGCTTTCCTCATCCCAACATCAGGATTTGGTCAGGTGTTCCCCTGGAGGGGTGAGCTGCAAGATGTTTCAGATCCCAGGCACTTCAGTGGTTGTGTTTTGTGTGGTTTCTCAGAAAACTAGTGGCCTTTTGCCATATGTTTTTGCTCCATCGCTCTAATTTCGTGAGAGATAGCTTTTGTAGCAGTTATTTAGTTTAATTTTTTGCTCAGGCAGCCATATCCCAGGAACCTGCCTGGTCTACCTAAACTCTCCTGTTCCAGAAAGCAAGAAATTGAAAGCAACTGCGGCATCTGCTGGGTGAAAGTCACCATTGTATCTGGTTGATGTAAATGAATATTCAATTTCCCCAATATCTGAAATTTCATCTTCTCAAGACTTTACAACATTCTTTAAAGCTATAATTAAGAATTTCTTGCATGTCTCTATTTCTGAGAGTTTCAATCACTTAGTCCTGTTCCTTCTTGTCTTGATTCTATATTTTATATTTCAAAAATAATAGCCTGATAGCCATTCTAAATATGAGATGATTATTAGCATAATGGAAGACTAGAAATCTAGGAATGAGCAATTGCTTCCTAAAATATGTGACATGAAAACTAGAGTAAATAAATAAGCTGGCAATGTTACCCCCCTGGAAATTGGTTATGACAAACTTTCAGATACGACTTTTTCTTCAGATGTAAATTTTAAGAATGAACAAGAGAAGTGCAGATTTTATGTTGATGATGAGAATAAGAAACTTGTTAATTGCATTAATGATGAGAATATGAAAATTGTTGATTCTATGAGATCATTAAAAAGATTTAATAACCTAGGCAATCAGACCCTAGAATCATATTCAGATTCAGAACTAAGAGAACTGTGTTGAAATACTGGAGAAGAATTTTAAGACAGTATCTAACCAGAAGAGTGTAGGACCTCCTCCTATGAGGTAAAAGAGATGTAGTGCCTATGGTGGTAAAACTTCCAGGTTTACCCCTTTATCTACCAGTATTGTTTCTAGTTACAATTCAGACAAAAATCATATATGGGGAGCTCACACGATTTGTGGAGTATAATTATGAGCCAATCAATATGAGAGATATAAAGGATATCAAGGATGACATTTTACTCCCTGAAATCCACTCCAATTATGTCAAACAGATTATAAATGCATGTTCAACAAAAAATAGAATAACTCCCAATTATTGGCTGCAGCTAACAGCTGCTGTATTGGACTATAGCTAACATTTGCAATGTATGGAGGTTTCAACTATAAGGGCAGGGAGGTTGGAACTTGGGTTATCACTATCACCACTAGAAAGCTGAAATAAAAACAAGTAAAAAGTTCAGGGAAAATGTCAAGTTATTATTCTTGATGGCAGTTATTTTTATTAGATGAGGCATCTCTGAAGCTCACTCAGCAAACATAACTCAGTATCGTATTTTGATACTAGAAAAATCTCTCTGGCACTCACTAGATGGCTCAGCAGTTAAAAGCGCTTGCTATCCTTCCAGAAAACATGAGTTTAGTAACTATCACCTGTTTCGAGCTGTTTGCTATTGCCTATAAGTTTAGTTTCAGTGGGTCCTACAAACTTCTTTGACCCATTTAAGTACCTACATGCATGTGTGCTTATACGCAGAATGATACTTTTTAAAAAAAATAAAAATAAAAATTTATTTTCACAGATAAGAATCCTGTAGTTATAGACAAACACAATTTAAATAGAACATTTAATGCCTCAGTAATGAAATATGTAATTCAGGATAGCCTGTTACTACAATCTGATAAAAACTCTTGCCTTTGTTGGTTTTTTATTTGTTTGTTTCTTTGCTTTTCCAATCTTGAGATAAACTAGGGGTATCTGGGAAAAGATACTTTAATTTGATAAAATAATTCAAGCTGATTAATCTCTAGACCATCTCTGGGTTATTGACTTCATTAATACTGTATATGAAAAGGCACAGCCCAATATGAACAGTAGGCTTATGATCTTAGGTGCAGTAAGAAATTACGCAGAATGGGAAAAGATTTCCACCAAGTCTACAAGTGATAGACGATTGATATCTAAGATATATAAAGAACTCAAGAATCTACAGCCCAAAACCTTGAATAACCCAATGAAAAAACGGGGTTCAGATCTAAAAAGGGAATTCTCAGCAGAAAAATTATGAATGGCTGAAAGGCACCTGAAAAAGTGCTCATCATC
The DNA here is from genome assembly GCA_004025045.1 of Sigmodon hispidus. Taxonomy (NCBI): domain Eukaryota; kingdom Metazoa; phylum Chordata; class Mammalia; order Rodentia; family Cricetidae; genus Sigmodon; species Sigmodon hispidus. Next base: position 18,784 of record PVIH01012849.1, read on the forward strand.
TTTAGCCATCAGAGAAATGCAAATCAAAACAACTTTGAGATAACACTTGACACCTGTTAGATTGGCTAAGATAAAAGACACAGAGGACAGCCTACGCTGGAGAGGATGTGGAGCAAGGGGAACACTCCTCCATTTTTGGTGGGAGTGTAAACTTGTTTAGCCACTTTGGAATGCAGTATGGATGTTTCTCAGAAAACTGAAAATCAATGTCCCCAAGGAGCCAGCAATACCACTTCCGTGTGTATACCCTAAAGATGCACAGTCACACTCCTAAGGCATTAGCTCAACTATGTTCATAGCAGTGTTATTTGTAATAGCAAGAACCCGGAAACAACCTAGATGTCCCTCATCTGAAGAATGGATTAACAAACAGTGGTACATATACACAATGGAGTACTACACAGCAATAAGAAAAAATGATATCCTAAAATTTGCAGGCAAATGAATGGATTTGGAGAATATCCTCCTGAGCGAGGTATCACAAACCCAGAAAGACAAGCAGGGGATGTACTCACTCATTATTGGACTCTAAACAAACAAACAAACAAGAAAAAAGCAAAGCATGCCCGAGCTGTAAATCACCACCACTGAAAAGCTTGGGATTAGAAACACCCTGGACTGACTCCTTGGATCCCACTCCAACACCTGACTCAGTCTTGAGGTTGGGGGGAGAAAACTGGATCTGCCAGGAGTGGAGACTGAACTAAGCAATATTGGGATAGTGGGACCTTGGGACTGCCTGCTTCTTGCTCAGGGAGTGGATGGGGAGTTGTGGAGAAGAGAGAATGACCTGATGTGGTGGGAGGGGGAAGGGACCTTGAATAAGGATATGCAAGGATAGAACGTGTGACTTCTTTGTTCATAATAATAATAAAAAATAAAACTTGGTTTATATAAAAAAAAGAAATTATACTGAGCTATTGCACTAACCATGGGAACTAACCTAGTAAGCAACACTCCTCCAGGTTCTTTGCTTCAGGTACTGTATCTTGCTCATGTCTTTCTTGATGAGTTCTTCTCTGTTGAGTTTTAATAGTGATGGACTATGATGTGTATTATTTTCCATAAATGAATTGTCTGCTGATAGTTGTAAAAATAAATATTTTCTCTCTGTCATCCTTCTATCCATCTGTTCATCTGTCTAACTAGTCTCTATGTGTGCAAGGGATGTCCCAAATCTGAGGCTTTCTAACTTAAAAATGATGTCTGCTGACTTGAGGCTTACTGAATTTTTTCTATTATACACATCATAGTTGTAATGATGGCTATGACATCATCCTAGCTTTGAAAGTACATAAGAAACTAAGATACCAAATATTCACTTGTTAAAACATTAGAAGTAAAGGCTCATAATGTGATCCACCTTCTCTTACAGATAAGGATTACAGGAAATGCACACAGTAAACAAAGATCAATATTTCTTCCTTTAGAAGTGAATAGATGTCATTCATATAACCTCTGACAAAACAGAGAAATGTCATGTTTTTAAATATATTTTTTATCAAAGTATTTCAATTGATGTGTAAATTGGAGATATATAGAAAAGGAACAAAATCATTTTAATTATAGTATCTCTTCCTAATGTTTCTGCTCCTCTCCTTCCTTTTCTGATTCTGCATGTTCACCACCTTATTTGTCTGTGGTAAATCATGACCTAGTTATATATACTTCAGAAAACAAAGGTCATAATAAGTCTACAAATTGTAAGCTCAGAGCTGGGTGAAGCTGGTGTACAGCTCGCCTTCGGGTTAGCTGGCAAGAGCCAACAGGACAGCTAGGGGCCCTATGACCCTGTGAGTGTGGAGGACTCTTCCAGAAATCACAATGTAAAACAACACAGATCTCTCTCTTTCTTCATATGACAAAGGGTAGGGATCTAAGTTTATTCTGAATGCTAAGCAAACACTATTTGTTCCCATTGAAATGACAGGGTTTGCAGCAATTGTAGCATAGGGATTGTCCAGATTGAAGTACAGGGGAAACATGAAGATGACCAGTCACTTGATCCATATGTGTATGGCAACCCAGGGCTTTGTTGTTGGAGCCATGACTCTTGGTATGGGTTACTCCATGTATAAGGAATTCTGGGCCAAGCCAAGCAATAGAAGACAAGCTGCTACCTTGTACTGGGAAGTGCTTGCTTTAGTTAGACTTTTCATGTTGAGGTCACTTTGGGTCTACAATAAATAACATGGGTGTAGACAATTAAATAAAAACATTACACACTCTATTTGCATAGTTCATCAGTCTGACAATTAGGAAAATTGTATAATTATCTTTGTAATGTTTTACAAAATATATCTATGGGATTGTCTTAGTAAGGATTTCTATTGCTGTAAAGAGACATCAAAACTATGGCAAATTGAATGAAGAAAATATTTATTTGTTACTTACTTAAATTTCAGTAGCATAGTCCAATATTATCCTGGCAGGATGCATGTGAGCATGAAAGCAAACTTTATGCTGGCTACATCATTATCAGAAAGTGACAGGAAATGGACCGAGATATAAAGATTTATGGTGATCATATATGAGACCTCAAAGCAAACCTCAACAGGGATATCCTCTAAGAAGCACATACCAACTCCAACAAGGCCACACCTCCTAATAGTGCCACTTTTTGGGGGGCCATTTTCTTTCAAACCATCACAGGAGTCAATATGTATTCATGATAAAGCTCTAAGAAAGTAAAAAATAGTGACAAAATTATATGCCCGTGAAGTGCTGTCTAACAAACTCAGGCAAATATAATACTCATTAGAAAAAATATTCAACATTTCCTAACACACATTACTAAAAGCAACCTCCCTCAAAAAGCAAAACACGAAAATGTATGCTGTGACCATATGCATCTAACCAATAGCACAATGCACCAAACGTAGTGAGAATTAAACAATAAAAGCCATTAAATAAAATATTTGATCATAATATTAGTACACAAACTAATAAACAAAGGAATCTCAATATAGATATTTAGAGGTAATTACAAAAATAAAAATATCTACAAACATCAAAAATATCAGAACTTCCCTATACATTAGAGGTTATATATATCAACAAAGTATGTATCTGTGATTTTTAACTGAATAATTTTTTAAAAAAATAAAAACTATATATTTGTATGCCTGTATGTTTTCAGAAACATTTGTGTGCATAACTGGTGCCCTCGTAGATCAGAAGGAAGTGTTGAATCTCCTAGAAGTGAAGTTAAATATGCCTTTATGTCACTGTGTAGGTACAGAGAAACAAACCTAGGTGCTCTTAAAATACACAGGGTATTTTCTCCAACACAACAAATGACTTATAAATGTACATTTTTTTTTCCTAATTGTCGTATAAATTTAATGTAGCACAAATAATGGTCTGAAGACTATTCTAAGGTTGATTAATCAGTCAAGAATTAAAGAAAAAAATCAAACAACATAACTAAGGAAATATGAGACCTATAAATGTGGCATTATATCTTCTGATATAATTGTTCTTTTTTGCATAAAACCACAAAATGTGTGTACCATACGTGTACAGACAGACAGGTAGTAGATAGGACATCAGAAGAACATCAGGAAATGGATCTCACCAGTAAAAGATTAAAAAATATATAAATGTGGTGTTTTTTCAGAAGTATCAATTTTCCATGAACTTTTGGAAGCAAGTTTATAACAAACCATTCCAGCATTTATGTCATATAGTGAAATTTATATTCTACTTCATGCTATGCAATTAAAAGACATAGGAGCATGGTTCTACAACATTTGACATTTTTGTTAGCTACTAGTGGACATAGTAGCCAGAAAAATTTTGTGAAATTTTGCAAACAGCTAAGAGCATCAATACTGCTGGCTTTTCAAGACACAGTAGATCATGGTTAGATAACTTCCCCTTTCTCTTTTTGTGGTCTGGCTGTTATATAAAATCCTGAACTCATTTCTGCTATCAGCTTCTGTCACTAATATATCTCTGTCCTTTCTATATTGGAGCTTAGAAACTAATTTCTGTATTTAAATAATGTGTTTCAGAATGTCTCCATTGTTCTATATGAGTACAAGCTACTTGTAAAACTCAGACTTCTTGATCGGAATGACTTTCTTACATTAAAGCAGAAAAGGAATTGATACTTTGTAGTGCTGGAGGTCGCAAATATTAAAGATATTTAAGGTAGAGAGGGAGCTTTTTAGCTTCCTCTACACAAACAAAAACCTCTCTGTGAGCTTTGCTGTAAATCCTGTGGCATCTGAAAAAGAGTTTTACTGAATAACTCACAAGAAGAAACATCTGGGGCAGCCTAGACTCTCACTTCTGCTACAATGAAGGTTTATGTTATGACTTGTATCACTGTGGGAGGAAGCTCATCATATTGTAGACAGTAGTAATCTGCAATGTCTTCAGACTCAAGACTGCTGATGGTGAGAGAATAATCTGTCCCAGACCCACTGCCACTGAACCTCGATGGGACCCCTTCTGCCAACTTGGATGCACCATAAATTAGGCGCTTAGGAGCTTTCCCTGGTTTCTGCTGAAACCACATTAAGTAATTGCTAATGCCCTGACTTGCCTTGCAACTAATGGTGACCCTGTCTCCCAGAGATGCAGGTAGAGAGGATGGAGTCTGTGTCATCTGGATGTCACATCTGGCACCTACAAATAGAGACAGAGTTAACCATGATAAAGCAAAACAAAACAAAACAAAACAATACTACTGGCCTCTAATGCCCAACACTAAATTCAGAGCAACAAAATATTTTTTATTTTAGTAATTTTTCACCTGAAAGCCAGAACAGCATGAGCCCAAGGATCTGTGCAGGGGTCCTCATGTCTATGCTGAGTACTGACTGCAATGACAATTGCACAGGGTGTGACTAGTATATGAAGAAGTCCTAATGGCTTTGCAGGTAGTGCATGCAAATCAAGGAGAACTCCTTAGGGCTGGACACAGCTTCAAGACTTGCTCATCTCAGTAACTTTGCACAAACACGGGGTTCCAACTTCTTTGTCAAGTTTTATATTATACATGTTTCTAATGTATATAAGCTCTATTTTTTTGAAAACCTCAACTTTTATTCTTGAAAGACAGCTGGATAAACCGGCAAATGCCAGTTTGTTGAAATATCAAGATGGTATAAAAATGTATAAGCTATATTTTTAAAGATAAATTTCAAAGATTATTGGAGGTAATACATACAACTGTGCTGATATAAGGGAATATACAACAGAGAATGGACTATTAAATTTTAACTCATGCAATTTATTGATAGGTTAATGTTTTCCTTGCACTATGTATGTGAGTTATTATTTTAAATTAAAAAAATAATTTGTCAGGATCATTTTAATAATTTAAAAATTAAGAATTTTTACAGCTTTAACCATGCTACTATAGTATCAAGAGAGGAATTACACAGTAAATGTACAAATAACACATTGATCCCAACAAGAGAGGTTACGTGGAGTTCAATCTCCTCATGAAAGTGGAGGTAGTTTTGTACTCACAGAATAAATGGGATGGCTATATCTTTTTATTTGTTTGGGATCCTACATTTTTGCTCATTTTTTTTGATTCTACTCCTAACAGTTCCTTCTCAGAAAATGTTGAATATTGGTGCTAGACTTTAATACTATAACAAAAACATTACTACTCAATACACAGCTCTACTATATATAAAAATGATAGTTTCCCTTTTTATTCTTAAGCTGTAACTGGCAACAATATTCAGATTCAGCAGACAGCCTCACTTTCTGCCTTTGTTTCTCAAGATTAAAACAAGGTAAGAAGGAGAAATGTTTTTTCATCCTTATAACACAAATACTTGAATACAACATATCACACATTTATGTGCTTTCTGTTGCCAGCAAGCCTTATTTGTCATAAAATAGAATAAATTTAGCCTGTAGCATCTGTGTCCCAGAGCCTGGAAATCAAGAGTGTCTTTTAGATATAGAACTGTAAAATGCCAAACAATGTTGCAGCCTGAGCCCCACCATTCTGCTTTTCCAGCATCTGGCTTTGAGTGATGGATTTGAAGAACACCCAATATTAGAGCAGCTCCCTCAGGATACATGACACCCTCCCATTCTGGAGTACCACTCAGCAGCTATTTGTTGAGGAATAGCAATGCTGGCATCTCTGTCTTTTCACTCTCTTTCTGCTGATATCTACCTGCTCTACCTCTGCCACTCGTTCTTTTTGTCTTAAAGCATAGTTCTATCTTCTCACAAGAAAAACACCAGTATTTGAAGGAAGCTTCACTTTGGACTCTTAATGGATGAAAGACTACCTATCTTTCAGTTTGTTTGTTTCCACAGATGTTTCAAAGCTTCTCTGTTATCTTGATCTCTGTTACAATAGCAGGAATTTTTTGTTCAATACATATATTCTGGCTTGACACAGGCAGATAGAGCCTACTGGAGAAACCTGTACCTCAATTTTTACTGCAGTGTAAGCTTTCTTCACTGAGTAGACACATTCTAAGCTCTGAACACCAGGCTTGATTTGTATTGAGAATTTTTAATAACATATTTATTTATTTATTGCGATTTCATCATCTGAATTCTATTCATTCCCCAGTTCCTTTATATCCTGCTCTGAAACCAAAGAAAAAATTAAAACAAAGAAAATAACTACCTTGTTCCTCTATCTTCTGTTTCTCTCCAACATCATTGTGTGCTTTAGTATGTCATACAGTATTCTTTTTGGTCTAATCATTCTCATCCACAAATGTTCATTGGAATGCGTCATTGGTTTGACTCCAGACCTTTGAGACTCTATCATTACTCTCACTAATTTTTTTTCAGATGTTCTGCTGCTGTCCAGAGTCATGTAGTTCCTCTTGCTATGTTCTTTAGACACAATCCATTTCTGATCTCCAGGAGTTAAAGATAGGATAGATGTTAGAGTGTGATCAACCAAAGCCCAGGTTGGGGGTCACAGAGATAGGTGAGCTAGTCAGTCCTTACAACTGGAATGCCCACCTAAGATACAGAGGTAGCTCTCCTCCATGCCATTCAGTCCAGATCTCCCAACCTGTGGTGAGGAGTGGGTTGGCCTCTATTTTCTTTATTTCTCCATATATTTTAAAGATCAGTACTCTTTCCAACATAGGACATTTTATAATCTGTTGGCTGTCATTTTGTCTGACAGACTGTGTCCTTTGTCTTACAGAAACTTTTCAGTTTCAGAGGTCTATTTATTAATTGCTATTGTTAGTGTCTGTACTACTGATATTTTATTTAGGAAATGGTCTCTTGTGCCAATGTGTTCAAGAGTATTTCCCACTTTTTTCTTTAAGGTTTATCTTAACTGAGATTATGTTCAGGTTTTTGATCCTTTTCATTTTGAGTTTTTTACAGGGTGATATATATATATATATATATGGTTATATTTGCATTCTTATACATATTGATGTTTAGTCATGCTTGCACCATTTGTTGAAGTGGTTTTTTTTTCCACTGTATATTTATGGCATGATTGTCAAAAAATTTTGTGTTCATAGGTGTGTGAAATAATGTTAGACTTCTGGATTTGATTCCATTAATCCACAAGTCTATTTCTATGCCAATACAAAGCTGATTTTACTACTACAACTTTTTATAAAGCTTGAAATCAATAATAGTGATGCCTCTAGAACAGGATTGCTTTGACAGTCCTGTTTTTGTTGTTGTTGTTGTTTTGATTTATTTTCTTCATACAAAGTTGACTATTGTTCTTCTGAAGTCCATAAAGAATTGTGTTGGAATTTTTATGGGAATTGCAATGAATCTGTAGATTGCTTTTGTAAGAATGCCATTTTTACTTTGTTGATCCTACCTATCCAAGAGCATGGCAGATTGTAATAATAAGTTTCTGCCCTTTCTGGCCTAAGGTCCAGACCTGCAGTCTTGCAGTTCCCAGAAACACACAGAAAATTATACTGATTACATACTGCTTGGCCTATCGTTCAGGCAGATTTCTAGCAAGCTCTTTCATCTTACTCAGTCTATTACCATTAATCTGTCCTCACATTTAGCTCCTGACATACATATTTTTTTACATCTTGCTTCTTTGGCAGCTGGATCTCTTCTCTCCAGACTCTATTCTTTGTTCCTTTTCTCTATGCTCATATTTCCTGTCTCCTTCTAATATGCCCTGAAATAGAAAAAAATGGTGTCTTTATTGACCAATAGTATTGAAATTATACAAAAAACATCCCATATTATTTTCCCCTTTATCTCTAATCAAAAAGAAAAATTACAATATTACAATAGCAAAATTACTTATAACAAAATAGCAGTCAAGCAAGAATTAGTTATAATATCTATTTTATTTGTATTTAGGAAAATTAAAGAAATACTCTATTATCTACATTTTTGTGAGTTTAAAGTTTCATATCTAATACAATGTTCACCATAACTAAGAAAAACTATAGTTATAACTCTCTAACCTTTAATTACATCAAAAACCACAGAAGGATATACTATTACCTACATAAACAGAAAGTACAAGCAACTTCCAAAATGTAGAAATGAAAGAGATAACTTCCACCTGCCTGGACAGTCACCCAACATTCATTTGTAATGGTGGGGCATCAATCTTCAGCCTGCAGTCCTAAAGTCTCTAGCTTTGCTTTCAGTGAAAAGGAAGTTGGAAAAACTGCTCTGCCCATTCTTGCATGGATTCTCAGTGGAATCTCCTGGTGTGCTGAAGGATGTCTGGTGGTTTTCTCTGTAAGCAGCAACCTGAAGTATCATCTCAGCTTGTTCTACCAAAGTTCAGAGGTCATTTTCCTATGCTTCCTGCATGTCCAGTTTATATGACATACTGTCAGGCAGTAAATACAAGAACAGTTTTTCCCCCCAATGTCTAAATTTTGCCATGAAGAAAGTAAGCTGCACATGGAGTTTCTCTGATACCAACCATACTCTTGAAGTAGGATGGTGCTGCCAGAAGAAGTCCTGTCTCACTGACCAGAAATTTCTAAGTTCAAATTTTTTAATGCCATAATTGGTAGGTTTTCGAAGTGTTTGAAGTTTACTTATCTAATTGAAATATATCTTTGTGTACCTAAAAAATCCTAACATGACTGTAAGTCCAGTTATTATATGATCAGTAATCTACATTTCTTAATGATATATTACAATTTTCAGTGAGTTAAATAAATATATCTTAAACTATTGTAGAAATATGCATACAGTATTACAAAATTGACCTTCAATTTGTATCAGTGAAGCAAAATCTATATCAATTGTAGAATATTTTAAGATTAATAGTCATTTTTTATTAAAATAAATTTAATAATCTATTTTTTAATCATTCATATATCATATCTCCCTTTTTTCTCTAGAAAGAGATTGACCATTAACTATTGGTAATAAAACCAAACATATATAAACAATTTGGGAATTACATCATTGCTTTCCATTACAACTTCCTGCTGATTGAGATGTGCTGGAAATCTTATGACTGTCTTAAGGCTGGATCATCTTATTTGGCATCCTTGAAGTTGATGTGACCATCTCTTTCCATGAGAGAGTTTTTCATGGGGTCTTCCTTGATGAAACCATAATAGCCTGGAAGCAATATACAGGTTCTCATCTTGTGTCGAAAAAAAAAAAAAAAAACAAACTCCTTTCCCAAGCAACAAATCCTTAGACAGAAATTTTAAAGTCAAGAAAGCTTTAAAATGTGTATGTTCATTTCTTTACAATCAAATGTCTTTCTGCAGTTAGCTTGTTAACTGTTAGAAAATTAAAAAAAAACAATAATTAGCATAATCCAGACTCTTCATAAATTTTCCATCTTTATATGTAGGATGGCTATACAAGCTTTTTTCTTAAGTCCATTTGATTGGAAAGTCATTTCTGAAGCCTTTACTCTGATCTAATGTATGTCCCTGAAGGTGAAGTGTGTCTCTTGTTTGTAGTAAAAGAACGGATTCTGGTTTTGTGTATATTATGTTAGCCTGAGACTTTATATAGCTGAATTGATTCCATTGATTTTAAAAGATATTAATGACTGTGATTTTGAATTCTTGGTGATTGTGAATTCTTGTTGCTTTTGATGGTAGTATGTATGTGTTTCTCTTCCCTGGGTTTTCCTTGTGTGGAATTATTTATTGCTTGTGGTTTAGTGGATCTATCTACGTTCTAAATTGGAGTTTTAGTTCTAGTGCTTCCAAAAGGGATAAATGTGTGAATAAGCATTGTTAAAATCCAGTTTTGTCCTGAAGCATATTATTTACTTCATCTATAGTGATTAATAGTTTTGCTTGGTATAGTAACCTAGGCTTTCAACTATGGTTTCTTAGTGTTTGTATTGTCTATATAACCTTTACCCATGATTCCATTGTATATTCAGATGTTATTCTGATAGGTTATCCTTTATAAGTTACTTGGCCTTTTTTCTTTGAAGTTCTTAATGTTCTTATATTGTTTTGTAGGTTTAGTGGCTTGATTATAATGTGGTGAGCAGACTTTTTTGAGAGGGCTAGTCTATTTGCTGTTATGTACTTTTTATTTTTATAGGCATTTTCTTCTTTACATTGGGAAAGTTTTTCCTATAATTTGGTTAATATATTTTCTGTGTCTTTGTAGTAGAAATTGTGTCAGGATAATTGTGTGTTAACAGGAATACAGTACTGCTGATATAATGTTGGAATAAGAGTAAATGACTATAGCAAACAGGAAGTTACAAAGAAGCTTATGGTATCTACAAATGTCAATGGCCTGAGCATATGCACTGTCAAAGACATTGAATAGTTAATACAGTTTTGGGATATCTTGAAGCCTTAAAGGAAACCTCCAAAAAACATTCAAAAAGTGACACAGTTGATGTAAGTAACCTTGTTTCAGGTGACTCAATCGTTACTTCCTACAGAGGAAATGACTTTTCCTATCACTTCTAATCTATAGGAGGCAGTATTGTACTTCTAGTATGTAGTAACACACAAACACACAGACACACAGACACACACATACACACACTGAGACAGATACACACATGCACATGAACACACATACTGATTTCTGTCTTTTGAGCTTATATATATTTCATAGATGAAATGGCATTTGAAAGTGCTAGCACAAGAATTATTATAGCAACCAAAGCCTCTGCTTTGGAAGATACATACTCAAATAAAAACACTGGATTCCTGATCTGTTTTTTTTTAATGTCCTTTGGACATATATCAGATACCAAAATGATGCATTTAATCACCCAAAATAATGCATTTAATCACCTGCTAACAACTGCTTAGAGCTCAATGTATAAGAGATTCAGAATACTGGGAAATATTTTTCCCCTTAAAGACCTCCAAACTTGGACAGCCTTTATATAGTCTTACTCAGAATAATGCCAATATGAGAGTTAGACAGCCTGAATAGGTTTGGAGGCCAAGAATAATAAAGAAATCTGTGTCCTGGAATAAATAGCTCCTTCAATTTTATTTTATTTTATTTTTATTTATTTATGTATTTATTTATTTATTTATTTATTTATTTATTTATTTATTTATTTATTTATTTACGTAATGTGAGGACTGAGATTCAAAACAAATATACCTGGGTTGAGAAAGATTCCTTGTCCTTTAAACAATGGCAGGACAGAGTTTGTTTATAAACTAAAAGATTCAGATATTGTCACCTAAATACTTTTAAATATTTGTCACATTTCAAGTATTATTGTGCTTCTATGTTAGTTTGAATGGAGAGTAGAGAGGTGGTGGAAAAATTTGTCTCATGTTGTTCAAACAAATTAGGACATGCTATCGCGGTACTAACCCACCAAGAAATATATGTTAACTAAGGATTTTTATTTAAAAGTTACTTACATAACAGGGATTGTTCCAGGGGAGGAGGAGAAAAAGTAGGGGAAGGATGGAGAAGCAGAGAGCAGGACCTTAGAGAGCATGAAAGATCCACGCAGCAGCGAGCAGGAGCAGTCCCAACCCATGGAGAGCCAGAGCAATCCTACCCTTGCAGAGCAGGAGTGATCCGTGGAACGATCTGTGCAGCAGAGCAAGAGTAGTCCACGCCACTCATCCAGCGACATGCACCACTTCCGTCTTCAGGCGTGGCACTCTTTCGTAGTTTCTCCACAGATGACCAACTCTGCCTGGCTCAGCACTCTGGTGCGGTTTTTTGGCATAACTTCAGATTTCCTGCTACATCATGCAGATAAAAAAAAATGAATTAAATATTAAATTTCAAAATGATAATCTTGGGTTTACAAATTATACAAATGTAATATGTATATGCAGAAATGAATTTTATGCAGATTTAAAATTTTCAACCTACAGCCTGGGGCAAAATACTTAGAGTTATGAAAAAAAACATCCTCTTCTCAGAATTCTCCTTGTGTGGATAACTCCTGACACTTCCAGTTTGTCTAGCCTCTGGCCAATCAGCATTTCATTAAAGCAAAATTTACAGTGACAAATATTTATAGTTTACAAAAGCATAATCTCACAGCATTTCCCTTTTCTCTTTTTAAAACAATGACCCTAAATCTAATGTCCTTGGTATAGTATTTTTTCTTACCATACTCTATTATAACTTGTAATTAACCCAGTAAACAAAGAAAAATGTCTACAATCCATTTTGTTTGTGTTATTATTATTTTTTTTGTTCAGGGAGTATTGTGGGCATAGTTCTCTAGAGTAATTCTTACTAATTATGTGGTGCCAATAATCTTATGAGAAGTAAAAAAAATACAGAATTGTTTTTAAGTACTGAATGAAGTATTTTATTAATCTGGGTAATCCCACCCAGTCTCATTAAAGTTGTTCTAGATACAGAACTCAGAGAAAACTGCAACAGAGGGGTTCAGAAATGTTAAATCTTCTGGGCCATTTATACTTGTCTAAGAATCTTGAATCAAATCGTATTTTTCTTGACTTCAAATAAATCCACAGCCTCTTAATTTTTGTCAAAATAAAAACACAAACTTTTCTCCAAAGTAACATTTTTTTACTCTAATATTGAAGTCAAGGCATTTTAAAAATATATAGGTTGAAATAATTCCATAACATTTATAAAAAATATCTTTCATCAACTCTTACTACTTCTTTTGCAATCAATAAACTTAAAAATAGCACAATAGCATACAGTATCATCTAGACTGGATGTGTAAATACCAACTTTATTTTTTAAGAACATTTTCTATTCTTTTTCAAGCCTACAGGCAGTTTAATGGTTTTATTTTTGTCTGAATCTGCCATTGCTGTATATTTCTATTTTTAATCACCATTAATTTGCTAAGATTTGTCTATAAATAAATGCTAGGCTATAGTGGATGGCCCAGGCAGCTTCTTGATCTTCCAGAGCTTAGCTTATTGGCAGAAGTTCTAGCTGAACCCTAACTCTAGGGAACTCTAGGATTCACACTGCCACCAAGTAGAACATTGCTGACAACTGCTCATAAAGTGTTTGGCAGCAAGGCTTTTTTGAGATTTTTGCTGCTAGCACTGAGTTAGGAAGCCTCTATTAAAGGAGCCATGTTTTTCCTTGGGGTCAGCAAACAGAGCTCACCCAAGAAATTTCTGCTATCAAAAAGTTGTGCTTGGCACTGTTTCCTTTTTATCTGCATAAACCAAAACCTAAGGGTTGTATTGAAAATTTTGTGACATTTTGGGAACCTTACATGTTGCAATTCAACCCCACAGGCCATTCCATCTCTGTACCACAACCTACTTGAGACACACAACTGTTTTGGCTCGGTTTCTGTATTTTAGAACCCTTTGTGAGCCTTTGTGTAAATGTATATACACCATGTTTAAAGGTGCCATCTGTAGTCAGAAGTCTATTTATCCAGTTCAGCTGGTTCTGCAGCCATTTGGTCTCAAGTAATCACACAAAGGCTTATATTACTTATAAACTATTTGGACTATGGGTCAATCTTAGACTTCTTGTTCACCTAGCTTCTGGTCAATCAGCATTTTAGTAAAACAATATTTACAGTTTTTGAAAGCATAATTCTAGAGCATTTGTTTCACTGTGAGAGAATCACATGTACCTTGAAAAGAACAATGACCTACAACATACGCAGGCCCCACTGTGCTGATATTCAGTTTAGTAAGATCTGATCAGTTGTGATTAAGTCAATTTGGTAATTTGTGAGGCACACTTGGTAATCTCTTATATGAGTCACTGTGGAGATTTTCCTGGGTTCTGCAAATGTCATGTTAGATAGTCCAGGGTTCTGCAAATGTCATGTTAGATAGTCCAGGGTTCTGCAAATGTCATGTTAGATAGTTGTTTCTATCACTATTTAAAATGTCTCTAACTTTCCCTGCAGAAGATGTAGGCTGATTCTGAGGGTGACATGCAGGGTAATTGGAGTCTGTGTAATCATATTGTCACTACTGGAATTTTAAATGATGAGATAAGTATAAAGTCATATACAAATTATGTGAGAAAGTATAATTACCTTTACTTCATTTAAAGTAAGATATTTGTATTTTGGACTTTTATTTTTTTGCTTTTATGCCAAATACATTCTCCCTAAAGAAAGATAAATTTAGAGCCATTACAGAATTCTATATTCTACCATATCACCTATAACAACCCATGTCCTTGTACCAGTGAATTTTCATTACTATAATAATGAGTATTAATAGGCAAAGCCTAGATTATAAGCAATCATAGGAAGAACAATAAATGTTTTATAAATGCCAAAATATTTCTCTCACATTAAACAGGAAATATTACAATATATGATGTTATCAGGGTGTGACAAGTATTTTTCAACCAAATTGGACTCTATTTTCAAATATATATTTATTTTTCTGTTATGTGAATTGGTGTTTTGCCTACATATGTAACTTTGTAAGGGTGTCAGATCTTGGAATGACAGAGAGTAGTTAGCTGCCATGTGGATGCTGGGAAACAAACTCAGGTCTTCCGGAAGAATACTCAGTGCTCTTAAATGCTGAGACATCACTCCAGCCACAAATTGAACTCTTAAAGATGCTAAAATACTTTTGGCAAGAGTCACATATTAGTTAATATACCAGTACAAGTTCTAGTCCCCCAAACCTGGGTCAGAAGATGTATAATATTATTACTAATTATTTACTTATTCACTTTTTATAAACTGGTTTTATGGTACATAGAGTTCAATGTATAAGAGAAAAGACAGAATGCTTTCAACTATCTAAATTAAACATGCAATGTATAACATATTTTTGCCTGAAATGTTTGTTTTATACTGAGATGGAAATATTTTGCATTCTGAGTATATTCTGCCACTTACAAGTCCTTATGTAAGGTTACATCTTATGTAAATGATCAGAGCAGACAGGAGACACACAACCTATCCAGCCCCAACTGACTAACAGCTAAGAGTATACCAGGGAGGCAATGGGCAGATTCCAGTTCAAGAATACATATAACAATATAAAGAACAAAAAGGCACCACCAGAAGAAGGTGGTGGTTCTACAACACCAAGACCTGAGAAGAGCAATGAAGAAGAGACAGAAAGGAACAACATTAAAAACAACACTATGAAGATGATAGAAGCCTTAAAAGAGGATATGAAAAAGTCCCTTAAAGTAACAGAAAAAAAAAACAAATAAAAAATTGGAAGAGATGAACAAATCCTTGAAAGAAGACAATGAAACAAACAAAAAATAATATAAGATGCCTTTCTATATAAAATAAATTAAAAAATGGTCTTAAGCTATGAGAAACATCTTGAAATATATATATACATATATATATATAAATAAAAAGACAAAGTAAAATAAAAAGGTCGTCAAACTGTTCAAGCCCAAAACACCAAAATATAATCAACATATTAACACAAATAAGCCACATGACAAGATAAATTAATCAAAATAAATTAAATTAAAATAAAAACTAACAATATTCTTAACCCATAAGTCAATCAACATAAACTTAATATAAGCCTTTATATAATTTTTAAGTCTAAAAACTATTCAAGCCTCTAAACCTCTAGACAAACAAGACAAACAAGCAAAAATCCTCATTTTACAAATGGAGCTCATTGTATTATTCCTTTATATGATATATTGCTAGTAAATATTTTAGCAATAAATACCATGAAGGAAAAGAAAGTAAATCTTACCTCTAAAGAAGAATAGAACATATAAATTACTGTTGTGTTATTTCTAAAACTGTGCCCCCAAATACTAATTCTTTATTAATATTACTTTTAGAAGAATGTTTAAGACAACTTTTTATTATCTTTATGATGTTGCACAGATACATGTTTATTCCACTCATGCTTGTTAACCATGGGATTAAATTTTTTTGGAATGGAGTTCAACATTATTTGAGTTTTGTAAGCAGAGCAGAAGACATAGGAGCCATAAGAATTCTCTGTGAAGCGCTGCACACAGCTGAGAGGATCAACATCCACTGCTGGAATTTCAAGACACAGCAGACACAGCAGACTGTCCATGGTTGGACAGACTTCTAGTTCTCTGACACTTGTGCTCTAGCTCTTGTGAGAAATACAGGAACTTTTTCTGCTGTCAAATCTCTCAGTAATATCTATTTGTCCTATTATATTGGCACTTTTAAACTAATTTAATTGGTTCTTCAATGTTCATAGTAGTATCCACTTCTTTAGTCTAAGTGAGGGATACAATTCAGACTCCTCCTACAGAATGTTTTTGTCCTCTGTTAAAGCAGAAACTTCATTGGTAATATGTAATGCTAGAAACAAAGAAGGGAGACATTTGGATACAGAGAGAACTTCTTAGCCTCTTGCACCACATCAAATTACTCTCTATGAGCTTTGCTGAAAATCCTGTGACAGCTGAAAAGGAGTTTCAGTGAACGATTCATTAGAAGGAACATCTGAGGCTACTCAGTCTCTCACTTCTGCTTCCATGATGTTTTTGTTATGACTTGTATCACTGTGGGAGGATACTCATCATATTGTAGACAGAAGTAATCTGCAACGTCTTCAGACTCAAGATTGCTGATGGTGAGAGAATAATCTGTCCCAGATCCACTGCCACTAAACCTCGATGGGACCCCATCTTTCAAGTTGGATGCATAGTACATCAGAAGCTTAGGAGACTTTCCTGGTTTCTGTGGTACCAGTTTAAATAGCTACTAATGCCTTGCAAGTGATGGTGACTGTCTGTCTCCCATAGATGCAGGCAGGGAGGATGGAGATTGGGTCATCTGGATGTCACATCTGGCACCTAGGAGAGGAGACATAATAAATTTCCACATAGTTAATGATAAAAGAGGACTCCTCCAAATGTCAATCAACAATAATTACAGTGTAACAGTAAAAATCCCATATTAGTCAGTATTTTACCTAGAAGCCAGAGCAAAAGGAACCCGAGGAGCTGTGCTGGGGCCCTCAAGTCCATGCTGAGTCCTGACAGCAATGACAACTACACAGGGTGTGAATGGTATATAAAGAAGTTCTCAATGCTGTACCATGAATGTATGCAAATCATTGGGATCAGTTAATGCTCAGCGCAGCTGCAAAGCTTAATTATCCCAGCAACATGGCATAAGCATAGAATCCCCAGATGCCTGAGATTAGGCCAAGTACTTGCCTCCAAAGACTGCACTTTTTTTAAGTTTTAAAATTATAGATGACATTGCTAATGTATATAAACTCTATTTCGAACAGTATATTTCAAAGATATATTGGGGTAAATTACACAAATATTCTGCTATAAGGGAATATACAATAGACAGAGTACTATTAAATCTTTAACTCACTCAAATAAGTCTGATTGATTAGAAAATACTATGCTTTCTTTGTGAAATGGTTACTAGTTTGGAGTAGTCATTTCTTTAAATTAAAAGGATAATTAATAAGGCTCACTTTAATTATTTTTGAAAATAAGACTTTTTTGCTTTAATCATGCTTCTTGATTAAAGGTGTGCATATAACACTATGATCTCATCAATGTTTGTCACTTGGAATTCCAACCCCTTCTAAAAATGGAGCTATTGTTATACTCAAAGACTAAATGGGTTTCATCTTTTCCTCAGTTTTGTATTTTCCATACTTGTTCTTTCCTTCCATATGGTACTATTTCCTACAATACTTTATCATAAATGGTTGACTAGTAATGACAGACTTGAACATTTAACAGAAAACACCACTACTTTATACATAGCTCTGCTATTAATTACAAATTATGCTTTTACCTTTTGCTTTTGAGCAGAAACTAGAGACATCATCCTGATTTAGTTGATATCCACACTATCTGCATGGGTTTTCAATGCTCCAAACAAGCTAAGAAGCAGAAAATTTTGTGCATCCTTAAGATAAATATTTTAATACAGCATTTCACATATTTATATCTTTGTCTTGTCCAACACGTCTTATTTATCCTCAGAGAAATCAAAAGTATTCAGTCTTAGAGCTTTAGAATCCAAAAAGGTTTTTTAGAAGCATAACTGTGAAAAGGAAAACAATGTTTTAGCCTACCTGACTCTGCTGATTTTCCAGCATCTGACTGTAGTGATGAGTGGACAAACATATAGAATTAAAGCAATTTCTTCCAGGTACAGGACACACTTCTCATAAAAAGTAACACTCAGCAGCTTTTGGTGGATTCATGGGAAGGCTGGCTTCTCTGCCTCTTCATCTCACATTGTTTTTGCTCATAGCTAACTATCTGTATCTCTGCTTCTCTTTGATCTTTGAGACTTGGAAGACAATTCTGCCTTCTCACATGGTAGCGTAGGATCTGCAGGAAGCCTCATTCACAACACTTCAATTGATAATAGCAGGAAGATAACAGATCCTCTCATCCTAAAACAAGCATGTCATTATTTTGCAAAGAGTCTGGATTCTGAATTCTAACCACACCTCATTTAATGATATGTGCACATATGAAGGAAATTTCAAAACATTCAACTTCCCTTTACCAATGTTCCTTAGATTGAATTAAGCAATAAATGATTTTGTTTCTGGGTTATACCTTCCTAAATATATATATATATATATGTTCCTAGTATAGTAGTGAGCAGAAATGTAATCCTTAAGTAATCCAACAACTTCTTAGGAATCCCTAACTCATACATATTGAATACAGAGCTATATATCTTGAGATATGTGTTTTTTCTCCTCTGTTGCTTAATAAATAGTCCCTCTTATTTTTTATTACTTCAAAAAGTTCACAATTTAAGAAGAAAGTACTTCAGAAATAATGGATCTCACATCATGAACTCAATTCCGTCCAGTCCCTTCATTTACCTCTCACCCCTGTACCACCCCACAAAATTAATTAAAAATAAACAAAAAAGCCACCAATGCCTCCATCTTTCCTGTATATCCAACAGCACCTTTTGTAGTTTCAGTGTGTCATGCAGTATATTATTTTATCTAATCAGTCTCATCCACAAGTGTTTATTTCAACGAGCCACTGTTTTGGTTCAAGACCTCTGGAATACCATCATCACTGGGCCTTCAGCAATACTTCTCTTAGATATCCTTCTATTGCCCAGAATCATGGGGATCCTGCAGCTATGGCTCTGCAGGACCAGTCTCTTGATACTTTCCAGTAGGTTATAGTTAGGATAGATGTTAGAGTGGGCCAAATAAAGGCCCAGAATGTGAGTCTGAGTGGTAACTAAATTGGTCAGTCCTGAATAGTGAGACTGACTCCATCAGGAAAGGGGAGGAACCAGCTCTCTTCAACTTTGCCTTCAAGGCCATCTCTACCACACCTGTGGTGAGGAATGGAACCACATCTCCTGTGAAGTGTTCATCAAGGAGCAGAACCCACTATTCTAATACCAATAAGAGGAGGTCCAGCTTAGCACAAGCACTCAGATTTCAATGTGCATGGTTCCTATAAACCCCTGTGGTAACACAGGCAATGGACATCAACATAGATCCTCAACTGTAGCACGCACATGGACCCAGACATGGCTCTTGGCATCTGCTAGGGCCAAGACATCATCATGGCCCAGGTGGCAGCAAATGCTACCCAGATAAGTATGGTCCTGGCAACATGGTATCCAGTGGCTGACCATACCCTGAGCATCTGTATGGCCCTTAGTGCTAACAAGAGCCACTGACATCAGCTCAGATCCTGGCTTCTGTAGGGTCATATACCCAGACATGAGCCTCAGCAGCAGCTTTGGCCTGGATGTCATCAGGGCACCTGGATGCAGAACAAAGTACTCAGATCTGTATGGTCCTAGCTGTAGTATAACCCTCATCCTCCACTTGTCCTCAGGAGAGAGCCCTGACTCGAGGTATTTGCATGACCTTAGGTGATTGCAAAAGCTATGGACATCAACACAGACTCTGCCTGTGACAGGGCCACAGATCCATTCATGGTCCTTTACTATAGCATGGGCCTAGAAGTCACCACAGCTCCCAGAAGAAGCATAGGGCATTCCTATAAGCATGACTACATTGGCAGAGTCGTTCTTGAAAATCAAAATAACCTCAGGCATCTGACCAGACCCCAGACATCTCACAACTTTCAGTGGTTACTGAAACCATTGATATCAATGCAGACTTTGGCTGGTATTGGGCTAAGGAACCAGACTTGACCCTTGGCAACAGCTCTTGCCTAAAAGTCATCATGCTTTCTGGTAATCCTGTGCCCTTTAGTGACAATATGAGGCATAGATATCAACATATATCCCAGATGCAGAAGGCTCATGACCCATACATAGTCTTAGGCATTAGATCAGGCATGGATGTCACCCTGTCTCCAGGTAACAAATAAACCACCCACTTCAGCCTTATTATGCAGCACATGAACCATTCTGCTTCTTCATCTCCCAATTCTTCAGCTTATATTAGCCCAGCATTATAGCACCTAACCCCTCAACACTACCATAAGGCACCAGAAACTGCTGTGGATGCATTCAGTAATCTGAATCTGTGAAGACCCAGACTAGTGCCCTGAGTGCTTTTTCCCTTCTTGAGTATGTAGGGCCAGGCCAGCCAGTAGATTGTGTAGTACAAATATGTTCTGGTACATTGTAAATATTTGTCCCTTCTACTGGTTTAAAAAGAAGCTGACTGGCCAGAAGGCAGACAAGAAGTGTGAATGGGGCTACCAGACTAAGAAAACTCTGAGAACAGGAAGAGCAAGAGAAAGACACCAGCAGATGCAGAGAAAAGAAAATAATGTTGCAACTCTGAGATAAGGTTCCAAGCCACATGGATAAACAAATTAATGGAAATAAACTGAGTTAAGATGAAAAAGCTAGCTATCAATAAGTCTGAACTATAGGGCAATCAGAATGAATTTATTACAAACCTCTATGTGATTATTTGGGGTTAAGTGGCAGCGGGGCTGAGAGTAAGTTCGAACAATGGGGCTAAGCCAGAAAGACCATGCCAGAAATTTCATACTACAGGATGCTTTCAGGCAGCCTGGACTTTGCAAAAAAAAGTCTTTGTGGGCTTCTTTGAGAAATATTATTGTCTTTTTAGATTATAGATTTATAATAAAGTATCCAAGATTCTTAAGGTTTTAAACGTAATTCTTTCACAGTGTTTTACTGAGTGTGATCCATATACTTCTCACAGTTGATTTTAGTGCTTATACTACAAATTCTAAAGATCAAGTTTTCTTAAGTATATGCCCATTTCTTAACTATTTCCTGTTGTAGAATATTATTTTAAAATGTGCTGCATTTGTTTATGCTGTGGAACATTTGTTTTAATAATTCAAAAATGTGTTGTGTTCTTTTATGTTGCATTTGTTTAACTTTGTGAATCTGTGTTACTTTTTTCTGTCTAAAACACCTGAAAGGCCTAATAAACAGCTGAGCATCCAATAGCAAAGCAGGAGAAAGAATAGGACAGTTGGCAGGCAGAGGGAATAATTAGGAGAAGACATCAGGGAATAAAAGATGTAGAAGGAAGAGAAGGAGGAGAACACTAGAAGTCAGCCACACAACCACATAGCTAAAAACTGAGTAAGAGGGGAAGTAAGAAATAAACAGCTACATCAAGATAATATGGTATTTAAAAAAATAAATAAAATCCTCAAAGAAAACATCAAAACAATTCAAGAAAATGAATGAATCCCCTAAGAAACACTCCCCAAAAGCCTCACAAATAATTGAAAGAAACAAAATTGTCTAAGACCTGAAAATGGAAATAGACACATTAAAAATAAAACGAAGTGATTAATTCCTCAAAATGAAATATTTTGGAATGAAAATATAATCTACAGATGCAAGCTTCACCAACAAAATAGAAGTGACAGAAGAGAGAAGGTCAGAAATGGTGATATAATAGAAGAAATAGATATATGGCTAAAAGAAAATGTTATATCTACCTGACACAGCATATTCAGGAAATTTGAGGCACTATGAAAAGACCAAAGATATGAGTAATAGGAATAAAGAAAAATTCAGTTCAAATTTCAGAAAATGTTTTGGACAAAATCATAGTAAAAATTCTTAAACTAAAGTAAGACATGCCTTTGGTACAAGAAGCATTCATAACACAAAAATATTCAGACAGAAATGGAAGTTCCACTCATCACATAATAATCAAACCCTAAACAGATGAAATAAGAAAAAATATGTCAAGATGAAAAGCAAAAAGAAAAACTAACATATGAAGTCAGACCTATTAGAATTACACCTGTTTTGTATAATTGACTCTAAATGTCAGTACAACCTAAACAGATTATTCTGTAGACTCCAAGACACAGATCCCAGACAAAATTACCATACTCATAAAAAATTTCAATTCCTATCAATAAATTTAGAGTCTACCTCTGAAGGCTATTGTAGTGGGATTATAATATTATATCGTAAACACTTGTCCTGCCTACTAGTTTAATAAAAATATTGATTGACTAAAGACAGGCAGAAAATTTGGGTGGAGCTACCAGACTGGGAAAACTCTGGGAACAGGAAGAGCAGAGCAGAGATATCAGAAAGAGCTAGATGGATGAGTCACCAGCAGAAGCAAAAGAAAGAAGCTGAAATGTTGCTCTAAGGAAAGGTAATGAGCCACATAGCTAAACAAGATAAGAAAGATGGGTTAGTTAAAGAGGAATGAGTTAACAAGTTATATGTCTGAGCCCCAAGTCAATCAGCATTAAATTAATATATGCCTTTGTGCGATTATTTGGTGTTAAGTGGCAGTGAGTATGTGAGTGGATCAAAACCTCAGGGCTAGACCTGAAAGTATGGGCCAGGAACTTAATATTACAGGCTATCTTCGGGGTTTATATCAGACGGTTCAGCATGCACAAGAAAACTAAGATATCTGATGGTAAATGTTAATCAGCTAACACAAATACTCCTCCAAAACATGTCTCTTTATTATTCTAACTTAATTCTTCTTCCAGTTTCTTGTTCATCTTGCTTATGTAACTTTTCTCAGGAAGTTTAATGAAATAATAAAAATACTTACACAAGTTATTTCTCATTGGTCAAAAGCCCATTCTGTGGTTAAGAAATAAGAAGCTAAGTTAAGTCCTAGAGCAACACAAAATGTTTAAGGTCTCAGTAACAAGACTGTGATGAGAGGGAGACATAGATCTTTTGTCAGCTAAATCTGGCAAAGAACTTGCAGGCTTTTCTTGGGTGCTTTATGAGGTGACTTTGGGTTGGTACTTGTAAATCTGAGCTTGTGAATAGCTGAAAATATTTTAAACTAATGGTCTATTTACAAAGGTACATAGTTTAGTTTGAATTTGGTCTGTGGTAAATATGAGCCAATTGTGTGCAGATTTTGTTAGACTAAGGAGAGATTGTTATTTTCTTGTGGTAGTCTGGATAAAAGAAACAAAGTCGGCTTTGAGGCAGTAGATCAATGTATATGAAGAATATACTAGTGTATTTTCTACATTTCAAAATTATACATCTTAAAGAGAAGTCATCTTCCTGACCATCCATGGATATATGTGCCATAAGATTGAGATATATGAGATTACAAGTACACATTACATAAAAATGAAGGATAAATTGAAAGATAGTATAGCTGTTATTGTACAAGATTTAAAGACTGAAGTTACAGTTTCAAAGTCACTGGCCTACAAACATTTTATGACAGGGTACTCCATCTGAGAATCATTTCTCTGTGGGTTAACATCTGAATCATCATTTACTATATGCTGTATTTGCTTCATATCTTGCAATACATCAAGAAAATTGCACCTGACAAACCATCATAAAAAAGAGACTATAGAATTGTGGTGATACTGTATATTTAATAAAATTAGTCTGAAATATTAGAGACAATATCCAAACAATGATGGTCAGAAAGTTGTAACTTGTACCTTTAATTATTTTATCATAGGGGCAGAAATATGTCTGGATCTCTTTGAGTTCAAGACATAACAGAGTCAGAACATGGTAGCACACATTTTTAATCACAGCACTGGTGATCCCATGCTTCTGTTCCCTCTTCTTGGGAAACACACCTTTAATCCTCGTACTAGGAAAGTTGAACCAGGAAGTGAGATAGCTGGTCTTAGAATGCAAGATAAGGCAGGAAGAAGCAGTATTTCTTCTCTTGGCCTGCCAATTACCTTTTCACCTGGGGTCTGAAGATTCTTGGAGAAATTCCTGAGGAGTTGGCTGGGTGAAAAGTGGCTATAATTTGTTCTCTATTTCCCTGATATTTCAGCTTTTTTCCCAATTTCTGGCTCTGAATTTTTATTATAACGTCAAAGAGAATTTGTGCAATCTAGGATACTTAACATACTAGCATCATACTTAAACACATCTAACCAATATGACAACCCTACATAAGATGCTAGTAAAAAAGCCAAACCAAGCACCTTTAGTACACATGCCCTACCTACTCTATGTGGCCTGTTATGGGCTAAAACATTTCCTTTACTTAAAGAATGATATTCACAGCATATAGAAAGACATTCCCACATCATTTTGTTAATCTGGACACTTTGTAGAGCAGTAGTTTATGATGGTGTAAACATCTAGTAGAGAGGATTAACCCTATGACACAAAAGAGGCAGTGAACTCTAATCCTAGTCAGGCCAAGATACATCTTGTAAGAATAACTGAAACAAATCACATTGGGACTTTGGCACCTCCTGTCCTTGCTGTGGAGGAGATAAAGTGATGAGGAGAAGAGAGAATGACTGAGATGGGTGGGAGGGGGAAGGGAGTTTGAACAAGGGGATAGATGGATACATACTATGACTTTATTCGTAATAAAAAAGAATAAAATCCCAGTGTAGGGAAAGATCATACAAACAAGGCCAAATCTTGAACGTTCCACCAGTCCTACTCAATGTATTCATATGATAAAATAAGTAAGAGATTACTCCATTAACTACAGTTGATCCTTAATGATCAGATCATAAATGGAAATGCCCTCAGAATCATTCTGGAAAAATGTTGTCTATTAGTCTTTATCTTTCTCTGGTTTTTTGTAGAGCTATTCAATAAAGACCATTGATAAAAGTTGATGTCAAGGAAAATATTTTCACCATCAGTCAGCACCTGTGGTAAACCATATGAGGTATGGATTAAGAATCATCATTGTCCCTTGAACTTCTGAGACCTATCAAAACACCACATGATTAGGCAGATTTTTTTTCCTCTGTTTTGGTAGATACAAATGGAATGCTGACAGAGGACCAGAAAGAGAAAGATTAATACATGGATGTCTTTGCACTTTCAAGGAAAACTATTTATTGATATGCAAGCAGTCTGAGCACATAAACAAACAAGGAGCATCTGGGACATCACAACAACCCTTGGTGATTTATGTCATGGCTTGTACCATTATGTGAGGAACATTGTGATGCTTTAGGCAAAAGTAATTTGCAACATCTTGAGGCTCCAGGCTACCGATGGTTACAATGAAACTTATTCTAGATTATTGGATACTGAACCTTGATAGGATGCCAGATAGCAAACTAATTGCATAATAGACCAAGAGTGGAGAAACATGTCCTGCTTTCTTGTGATATCAGTTTAGGTCATTGTTAATGTTCTGATTTGCCAGGGGCAAGTGATCATTACTTTGACTTTTAGCAATGCTAACAGCAAAAATGGAGAGTGTGTTAGTTGAATTTTACTTCTGGCACCTGACTGTAGAAAAGCAAATAAAAAGAGATATCACAATTGACAATTTTATAGTAGTAATTTCCTGATTAGAAGGGAAGTGATAGCTACTGTGATATAAATAAATTTTTTATTCTGTGCAATTTACCTGAGAGCGATAGTAGCCAAATTGTCAGGACTTGAGCAGAAAGCTTCGAAGCCATTCTGTGTCTCAATACTGTGTCCTCACTGAGACTTACTCAGGCAGGGACTGTGATCAGTCAGCTGAGAATCTTTCAGTTAATTAGGATACCGTCTGAACACATGCAAATCTGAAAAATCTGTCAGGCCTAGGAACAGCTGCAGGGTTTGATCAACTCAGTAACTCAGGAAGTCTCAGTGTGGAGGGAAACTCCTCCAGCGCTGGGAGACAGGAACTTGGGGCTGAGAAAGTGCTTCCCACTGGGGACTACAAGATATAATTAGTCTAATGTCCTTTAAATAGAGTGGGTTTTGTTTTGTTTTATTTTATTTTA
>PVIH01012849.1:45340-61593 GCA_004025045.1 Sigmodon hispidus
CAAGGTCTCTTCCCCCTCCCAACACATCTGGTCATTTTTTCCTCTGCAACTCCCCATCCCCTCCCTGGGCAGGGAGCAGACAGTCCTATGGTCCCCCTGACCCAATAATGCTTAGATCAGTCTCCAATTCTGGCCAAATCCAGTTCTTTCCCCCCTCCCTCAAGAGTGAGTCAGGTGTTCCTCTAGGTGGAGTGGGATCATTTTCTTTCATTGCATGGATAATATCATACTTTCCATTTTAACTTTGAATATAGAGAATTGGAGATTTAGTTCTTCGGAAATTGCCTGAAATTTAAGTTGAGTTTCCAAGAGTTTTCTTTTACCTTTTCTGGACAAATGATGGACAGAAACATAACTTTGACTGAAAAATTAGATGCATAGAAAAGGAACAAAGGAAAGTCTCTATATATGTGCACACATTTATGGTTGTATGTTAAAATAACAAGATGCAATAATACACGATGATAAAAAGTAGTTTAATTATAAATAGGGAAGCTCCCAGATACTAAGCTTTATAACTAAAATTATCCCCCTCACAAAAGGGCTGTCCTGTATCTCAAGGTCCTTTATTACTCAGCCACTTTAGGAAACTTACTTTTTCTCTGCTTTTAAAAGTCACTGATATGTCTCTTCTCAAAGAATACTAACTAATTTCTGGATCAGTGTTTCCTACAGTCAGACATGACTATTTACAGTGTCATTCAAGATCTTTTCTGTTAGAAGCAGAGGTTGTAAAGACTGATTCCTCCCTTGAAATCACTGATCCACAAGCCTGCAAATTCCACATCAATTGTCTCTTCTGGTTTTATTACACGTCTGGTGGCTGGTTTTATGTCCACTTGATGTCAGCTAAAGTCATGTCAAAGGAGAAATCCTTGATTGAGAATATGTCTCCATAAGATAATTCTGTATACATCTTACAGATAATTTTATTAATTTATTATTGATTAGGAAGGGTTCAACACATTGTAAGAAAGGCAACCCCCTGAACTGGTGATCCTGGATTTTATAAGACAACAGGAT
This sequence comes from Sigmodon hispidus, assembly GCA_004025045.1. Classification (NCBI taxonomy): domain Eukaryota; kingdom Metazoa; phylum Chordata; class Mammalia; order Rodentia; family Cricetidae; genus Sigmodon; species Sigmodon hispidus. The sequence continues at coordinate 46,364 of PVIH01012849.1, forward strand.
GAGTAAGTCAAGGTGTAAAGCCATTCCCTGTTTTCATTATTAGCTCCTGCCTTAAGGTCACTACCCTATTACAATTTCTGTTCTTTTTTTTTCTTCAATGATCTACAGTGATGTAGGACAAATGTACTCTTTGTTCCCAACTTGGTTTAGGCCATGCTTTCATTTCCTGTAATAGTAACCCTAAGACACATATTGAAAGAAATATTTTTTTCTTGATTGAAAATTTTAATTATCTTGTGCTACCTAACAATAAGCTTTTATATGCCTCCAAAATATAATATATTTAATATGTATCTTTTGTTTCATATAATTTTATATATCCAATTATCTGTTTATTTACTTATTCATGAGTTTGCTACATTGACCAAATAGTTTTATTGAAAAAGAGACTTTTTTTTTTAATTTAATGGGCTTTGTGAGTCATTTACAACCAATAAATTTGTAAAGTCAGTTTAGAATTATCCTGCACCCCTACAAGATACTACAAAGTTTCTAAGGCAGGATATATAGGCCCTGGTTATTTAAACACCAAGCCAGAAGATGCATATATGAAAAACCACAGAGGTCAGAGCTCTCAAAGGAAGCAACAGAGCAGATTCCACAGTGAAAAAGATTTTAAGAAACTCACATTGCATTTTGTTCAGACATACTGTATGTCTGTGTTAATAAACATGGTATAGTTTGCCCAGTGACAGTTCTGTGTTGTGCTCAGGAGAAGTTTGCATCAATTTCACTTTTCCTACATGGTTCAGTGTGATTTGCTAGTGTTGAGACCTGTCTGCAGCAGGGAGGATTTTAATGTTGCAGCCTCTGTTCTGGTAATCTGGAAGAGAGTCTGTACATTATGCTGACATCTGTCATCTGAAAAGTTAACATACCTTCTCACACTGGTCTCCGAAACAAAAAGATCAAAAGATCACACCATTACATATTTCATAAATATTACATTCCCTTGTGGTATTTTAAAATTATTTTATACTTTAGAGAGCAATTGTCAGGTTAAAAGTTTAAAGAAATAATTTTGATGCTGGATGGTGTGGGTGTAATGAGAAATACTGAAAATATCTTGGAGCTAACCAGAAGCTTTTAAATTGGGTATTAGGCCCACTCAACAAGAGAAAAATCGTGTGTGGTAGTAGAAACCTAGCCAACTTTTTGGAGGAAGTGAGGTTAAAGATCTTTGTTTAGTTTAGAATTTCATATTTTATCCAAGATATTTGATCATTACTACACTGGACCCTTAGGTACACTATCCTGGTAACTGTTTTAATTCATAATTGTTAAAACTGTGTGAGACAATTGATGGCTTCCCTTCACTGAATTATTCACTGAATAATGTAAACCTTCTGGTACCATGAAAGCTAATATCTTGGAGGAGGCTTACTACAATATTTTAATATCAAAATGAGTATTTAAGCTGAAAAATATAAAATTCATAAAATTTTATCTCAAAATATATTTATATTAATATAAGGAACCTAGAAATTCTGCTTTTTTATTAGTAGAAAAATTATAATATAAAAAGGATGAAGGTTCTATAATGACACTCGGAGTGGTCCTTTTTTGATTATACCAGAAGGCCAGTGTGTGGATCCTCTCCACTATTTTTAGAGTCTTGGCTAGGGTCATCTTTGTGGCTTTTTGGGGTATTTCCTTAGCATCACGTTTCTCTCTAATCCCACAATGGCTCCGTTTATCAAGGTATCTATTTTTTTTGTTTTCTCTCTCTATTCTTTCCTCACTTCAACCATCTCATTACCTCATGTTCTCTTCCCACCTTTCCTTACCCCCTACCCTCATGGTTCCAATTAACCCTAAAGATATTTTTTCCCTTCCAAGGGGAATTACTGGATGTTTTTCTTAGGTTTCTCCTTTTTACCTAGGTTCTCATGAGTTGTAGACTGTAACTTGGTATTTGGTTTCCATCTAAAATCCATTTATGAGTGAGTATATACTTTGCCTTTCTAGGCCTGTGTTACCTCACTCAAAATAATTTTTTATTTCCATTTGTTTTCTTGAAAATTTCAAGATGTCATTTTTTTTCTGCTGAGTAGTATTCTATTGTGAAAATGATCCACATTTTAAAAAGCCATTCTTCAGTTGAAGGGCATTAAGGTTGTTTTCAGGTTCTGGCTATTACAACTAATGCTGTTGTGAATACAGTTGAGAAAATATCCTTCTGGTAAGAATGTTATCTTTTGTATATATACTCAAAAGTGGGATTGCCGTATTATAAAATAGATTGGTTCCCAGTTTTCTCAGAATCAATTATACTGATTTTCAATATGGCTGTACGATTTTACATTCTTACTGGCAATGAAGGATTGTTTTCCTTACTACACATTCCGACGAGCATAGGCTAACATCAGTGTTGGGGTTTTTTCTGCTACTTGGACAAGTATAAGATGGTATTTTAGAGTCATTTTGATTTTCATTTCCCTGATGGCTAAGAGTGTTGAACCCTTCCTTAAAGATCTTTTGGACATTTGAGATTATTTGGTTAAGAAATATCTTGTCTGAACTCTATTTTTTTTAATTTGGTTATTTGATTTTAGATATCTTATTTCTCAAGTTTTCTTATATATATATATATATATTATATATATATATATATGTATGTATGTATTAGAGAGAGAACAGGGGTTTTGTGAAAGTAGTATTGGTAGAGACATTTTCCCATTTTCTAACATGTTATTTTGTCTTATCTTGTCCTTTGCCTTAGAGAAGCTTCTCAGTTTCAGTAGGTCCCATTTATTAATTGTTGTTCTCAATGTCTTTGTTACTGATGTTATATTTAGAAAGTGGTCTTCTGTGCCAATGCCTTCAAGGTTATTTAGCATTTTCTTTATCAGTTTCAGAGAAACTAAATATAAGGTGAGTCTTTGATCTATTTTTACTTAAAATTTGCACAATGTGGCAAATTGAATGTATTTGCATTCTTTTCCATGTTGACATCCAGTCATGACAGCACTATTTTTTGAAAATGATTTATTTCTTTAATTGTACAATTTTTGCCTCTTTTTAAAAAATCAGGATTACATAGATGTTTTGGCTAATGTGAAGATCTTAAATGATATTCAATTCCTTAACAACTTGGGTTTTATTCCAATCAGTGTTTATGACTGTAGCTCTATAGTAAAGCTTGAAGTCATAGATAATGATACTTCTGGAAATTATATTTTTGTGTAGAATTGGTTTTTGACTATTTTATTTTATATTGTTGATGTTTCCTTAAAAATGAGCATTGTTCTTTTGGGGTCTATGAGGTTTCATGTTGGGATTTAGATGAGGATGGCATTGAATCCATAGATTACTTTTGGTGACATTGTCATTTTTACTGTATTGATCCTACCTATCCAAGGGCATGGAAAAATCTTTCTGTTTTCTATTTTTTCTATTTATTTTTAAAGACTTATGTTTATGTCATACAGGGTTTTTACTTATTGGAATATACTTACTCCAGGTTATTTTATGTTATTTGTGACTATTGTAATTAGTGATATTACCCTGATTTTTTTGCCTGATTATCATTTGTATATAAAAAGATTACTGATTTTTTTAGTTCATATTATATCAATGTTCTGTGTGTTTAGTTCCCTTGGATGTAAATGCTGGGATTTCCCTTTACCCTTTTTTCTTTTGTCTGTAAGTTGGTCTAGTTAGAAAGAAATGTTCTTTCAATTCTGACTCATCGGACATGTCCATATAAAAGCTGATCCCTCGGGAGGTAGAAGCCAAGAGTGTCTTCCAACCACTGCTCCCAGTCCATAGGCAACTTGTGGGCATATGACCATTGTCTAACAAACCATAGAAGTCCACCACTAGGAACAAGACATCTGGGCTCAACACACCTTCTGTTGTTGTCTTCTCTACTTTACTATACATGACAAATTTGCTATAGCATAAGATAGAACATCTGTTGCCATAAACAAAAACATACAGAAATATATAAGGTTGTCTTTGAAAGAGCTGTCTCCTCATTATGACATATTTCTGAAAGCAGCAAACCCTTGCGGACTGGCATTCAGGGTTTAACATACCAACCTAAGAATGGCACAGTCCTTTATGCTGGATAATTTGTGAGGCAGGGACAAGACTGAGGCACAGAGTTTCAGCTATCTGTAGGGTCCTTCCTATGATTCACCGTGGTAGGAAAGGGCAGGCACTCTGCTGAAAATTAGTAAAAAATAGAAAAGAAAAAAACAAGATGAACCCTGAAGTTCAAAACAAGGAATCAAAACCCTGTTTCAAGTTAAGATTCAGAATAAAACATGGTATACATATTAAAACATTGCCTTAAAAAACCTCCTGCAATCCTTGGATCACACTATCACATCATGTGCCTCCTGCTAGCTTATAAAGTAAGATAATGTATTCTTTTCCAGAGAATAATCATACTTGTCCTATGGTCATCAAAGCTAAACCAAGGAACAAGAATTCTAGAATAGCTGATTCAGTATGACACTTTTACTCTGCAAATCAGTATTGGAAACTGAGTCACTGTATGGGCTCCCACAACTCCCCTCCCACTGAACTGGCAAACAAAGTAAATAAAAAGGTGGATATGTGGGGGAACACTGTAACCTAGCCTGATAAAGCCATGGTTGCCCTTTTCAAGGTAGTGTGCATAGGCATGAGCACTAGCCACTTCCTGCTGAACCAACTTGGAGTCTTCCACTGTACCTGGTGATGGTTGATTCATGGTCAAACTGGATACCAATGAGAGAGACAACATACCTAGTGGAGTCTCAATTTACCAATTGGAAAACATGAGGGAGTATAAAGTTTTGTTCCATATCCAAAATAAATTGGTCTGAGAGTCTGTCCTTTGCTTTTCACCTGACTCTAGGGTCTGGGTCATAAACTTCATGCCATTTTCTTCCCAATCTCCAAGGGGGTGCCCAGAAATTACTTCTTCATAAAAATGCAGGACTCTCATGCATGAAAAGTCACATAGAATGGCTTCAAAGTTAGGGGCAAATAGAGTAACATAAACTGTATCTGCTCAAGAATGTTGAATAGCAGAACTTTGAAAAATAAGGAAACACACACACACACACACACACACACACACACACACACAATGCCTGAGGCCCTGGCACTCTTACTGCTATGTTACAGGCACATCAGATGGAATGGTGGTGAGGACAAATATTTTGAGGTCAGTCTATGGGAGCTGAACAACCACAGTATTTTCTGCTGTCTAATTGATCTTGTAGAGTAAGAGCTGACATTAATTGTGATGCTGATTTAAGGGGTTAGAATGGGAATAAGAGAGCTGTTAGCTTTTTGTTCCTATCTGGAAATTTGTTGGTGATGATATATATTTAATGAATATACTCTGGATATTACCACACTTGTTAAATTTTATAAAATTTTAAATGCACATGGTAATGGCTATCATTACTCAAAATAAAATTAATTTCTAGTTATTTAAAAGTAAACAAAAGTATTAATATTTCTTAATTGTTTATTACAAAAACATAAAAGCAAAAATGAAAGAAAGCAATACAAAAATAAAGTGACTTGAGAAACCTCTGAGAAGTTACAGAAACGGTTCTCCTCATGGTGTCACTGTTGTTTGTACAACTTTATTTCATACACATTGTTTTATACTCATGTAAAATACATTGCATTTATGTGGTGGTCATACATCAGTGAAGTACTTTCCATACCATATTTGACAGAGGGTTGAAATCCTCTGCTGACCATGTATATAGATCTAACTGGAATCCTATGTGAAGTGCTGCAGCTGAGAGTATCAGCACACATGGCTGCAAGTTCAAGGCACAACAGAAGATCACTGTTAGGCAAGCTTCTCTTCCTTTGACCCTTGTTCTGTTGCTTTTGTGAGAAAACCAGGATTTCCTTTTACTGTAAGCTTCTCTCAATAATATTTTCCTACTATTTAAATGATGTTACTTGGAAGCTAATCTATTGCATTTAAATAATGTTTTCTGAAGTGTTCATAGAAGCTCCTACTCTTCTGTATGAGTTCCAGGTGGACATACAACTCAGACTCCTCAGGGGAGTGAGTATATTTTCTGTTAAGGCAGAATAGGCATTGGTACTCTGCAGGGCTGAAGATGGAGAGGAAGAAAGATAAGTTACAGAGAGGACTATTTAGCCTCTTCTACCAAAACAAATGTCTCTCTGTGAGATTTTGTAAAATCTCTGTGACATTTGAGAAATTGTTCCAGGGAGTCATGAGAAGGAGCAATTGAGACAAAGATGATTCTCACTTCTGCTTTCATGAGGTTTATGTTATGACTTGTATCACTGTGGTCGGAGTTATATAACCTTGTTGACAGAAATAAGTTGCAGTGTCTTCAGGCTCCAGGCTGCTAATGGTGAAAGAATAATCTGCCCCAGATCCACTGCCACTGAACCTTGATGGGACATCATCTGCCAATCTGTTTGTATAATAGATGAGGAGCTGAGGAGCTTTTCCTGCTTTCTGCTGGTACCAATTTAAATTACTGCTAATGCCCTGACTGGCCCGACAAGTGAGGGAGACTCTGTCTCCCAGAGATGCAGACAGGGAGGATGGAGACTGGATCATCAGGATGTCACATAAGGCACCTAGAAATGGAGACATAATAAATACCTACATAGTTAAACATGATAAAAGAGGACATTCCCGAAATGACAGTCAGCAACAATTACTTTGTAATAGTGAAATTTCCATTTTAGACCTTCTTTTACCTGAAAGCCAGAACAGCAGGAGCCCAAGAAATTGAGTAGGGGCCTTCATGTCCATGCTGAGTCCTGACTACAGTGACAACTGCATAGAGTGTGACTGGTATTTGAAGAAGTGCTCTGTGAGTGCATGCAAATCATTGGAAACCAGTTAGCATTGGGCACAGCTGAAAGGCTTATTTATCTCAGTAACTGAACACAAGTCCTGTGTCTCAAGATGCCCAAGCTCAAATCATAAATATATCTACAGAGAATGTATTTTTTAAAAAATTTTAAAAATATAGATGATAATTTGAAGGTTTCTTTGAAATATTGTAATGTACATAAGATACTTTAATAATATATTTCAAAATCTATTAGTTGCAATATAGACAAATATCTGATTGTCAATAAATATACGGCAGAAGTGGAACTATTATATCTTTCACTCAAGTAATTTCTATAGATTAAAAATGCTGTGTCCTTATAATGAGCTGTTTGTTTGGAATGGTCATTTTTACAAATTAAAAGAGTAACTTATCAGGACAATTTAATTTTATTCTTCTCTCATATTTTGCAAACAGTTTTCTTTCCCTTTCCTCTGCTTCCTTTGCATCTTCCCCACACCTCACTTCTTCCTCAGGTTCACCCTCCTCCATCTCCCCATAATATAGAGTGGCCCTCTCAGGGTCATCAAGCAAACACAGCCCAATAAACTACAATAAGACCTTGTGCTTAGCATTACATCAAGGCTGGATGAGGTAACCCCGTAGGATGAAAAGGCTTCCACAGGCAGCCAAAAGTATCAAAGACAGCCCTCACTCCCACTGTTAATAACACCAAGCTACTCAGCCATCACATATATGCAGAGGATCTATAGCAAACTCACGTAAGTTCTCTAAACTCTCTCGGCCTCCAGTCAGTAGTTTCTGTGGGTCTTATTCTCAGGATGTCCCTGAACCCTCCGGTTCCCCTGATCTTTCCTCTCCTTCCTCCACAGGACTACCAGAGCTTTGCTAATGTTTGGGTTTGGGACACGTCATCTAATTCATTAGTTCCTGAATGAAGTCCCTCTGCTCTCTTTGATGACCTGCCAACTGCAATAATGTCACGGATGTTATGTATAAGAATAAGATGGTAAATAGGTGGCTTTGGAGAATCAGTCTTTTTCACATGGACTATCAAGAGGAGGGCAAGATTAACCAATCTCACTTGGATGTATTCCTGGATATGTGTGAATTAATTATCAATGTAACTAAGGGTTTGAAAAGGATAATAATTTATTTTAATTGTTTGAAACAGGTGTATTGCAGCCTGATACAAGTGGAGGGGATCAGTATAGAGGAAGAACTAGATAAAAACAGAATATATATATATCCCACACAGAGGGGAAGGTATGAGTGAAATCAAGAGTTGCCAGCTTCAGTGCACTTTCAAGATTATCTCTAGCAGCTCTGATGTATTTCCATAGTAGAAAGGTAATGTATCTCTTTTATAAAGCTTAAGCTCAGTGGGAGGCTATGTTACTATGGTGGATCACTAATTATGATGTATTTTTTAATAATTAGCAATAATCTATTATATAGACAATAAAATAATTATTTAACATAATCATTTAATAATTGCTTATATACAATTTTCACATTTACCATGCTCCCCAAGTGAAACACTCTTGATCTTAGACCTTATTCTAGTATGTTCTCTGGTCCACTTTGCTTTGAACCTTGAACAATGAAAGCCAAATTATGGAGAGGAGGCTCTGTAACACTTGGCACAGCTCTGAAGTGCTGGTTCCCATCATAATGTGTATGCCATAGGCAAAATACTATAAAATGCGAGACTATGTGCTTACAATAGTCTCACTCGTAAAAACCTATCGAGTTTTCTGATGCATTTTATCCTAGAAGAAAATCCATGCTTTTTTCTATTGTTCCCTAAAGATTTGAAATGTAAATCTGATTACCACACCAAAATTACAGACTTGACTTTTATTTTATATGTCTTTCTTGGAAATTTGAGAAAATAGACCTTTTATTAATATTTGTGGTGGCAAATATTGAAAGTTCTTTGTCAACAGTTGTTTGTAAAATTTTAAATCTCCAATGTGAAGGAACACTTAGAATACTGATAAGAATGATAAGCATGGCTTATCAAGGGTGGAAATACAAATAAGATTGCTACACCTATATTTTCTTTGTGTTCATCTTTCCCTCTGAATTTTTTTTCCATCCCTGTATATCCTTATTCATTTTTTTATATTATTATTGAAAACAGACTCTTCTCTTAACAATACATCCCAACCACATAGTTTCCCCTTTCTCCAGTCTTTCTAGGTTCCCCCACATTCCTTTTTCCCCAGATCAACTCCTGTTTCTTCTCACCTTCAGAAAATAGAAAAACAAAAAAATACCCAAAAAACAAGATATTGTGATAAAAGGTTAAAGCTTCATGAGACAATTTTTAAATTGTGTAAATATTTCAGAGCAAACAAATACAAGCCTAGACTATAAAGCCCTCTACATACCCAGGCTTTTGATATGTTTTGTTACTAAGCAAGACACCTATAGAGAAGTTGAACTTTTTGGCTAAGTAGTAACACAATGGTCGATAATTATAGCTTCAAGTATATCTAAACAATTCATAGATATATACAATTACTGTATGAAGACAAATATAGTACATTTATTGAGTTTACATTTTGTAAATAGAGATTGTAAGCTAATATGATCTCTGAGGTTATCAGTGAGTGACAAGATACTAAAAGTGAAGCGTACTGCCACCATAATCACCACAGAACCACATTCCTGTGTGATGTGTCACCTGTTCCAAGCCTTAGAGTTACAACAGTACATAACCTGTAAATCTATAATTCTCCACTATAAATATACCTCATCTTACATCAATTTTATCATTCATAACTGACTCACCTTCTTCAGCAACAAATTCGAATCACAGTTTGAATGTGAGAACAATTGACTCCCATATGTACATTGCTTGTTGGTTTTGCTACATGTAACCAAAGATTTCATATGTTTTCTTTCCCTTGACATCAACCTAATTTTGTGTTACCTTTAATTTATTCCAGTGATGTTGACTAAGGCAAACATTTCTTTTTGTTTTGTTTTTGTTGCTTTTTTATGTGTATGTATTTGCGACATCTGTGTATCTATCCAATAGATATCAGAAGAAGGCATCACATCCCCTGAAACTGGGGTTATGGATATTTGTGAGCCACATGTGGGTCCTGGGAACTGAACTCGGATCCTCTGCAAGAGCAACAAGTACTCTTAACCACTGAGTCATCTTCCCAGATCCATGGCAGTGTGTTTCTTTATGTTTCTGCCATGTATATTACAGATTAGCTGGTTTGCAAGCTTCCTGGCAGTTATTTGTACCCCATGCCAAATCTCACTTGAGGAGTGCTGGAGTTACAAATGCAAGCCACCACCACAGCCAGCTTTTTATGGATTCCAGTATCAACTCAGGGTGTCAGGATACTGTTTTACTAGCCCCTAAGATTGTTTTCTATTTCCCAGCCTTTGTGTTGAGACTTTTTTTCCCTAGAAGCTTTGAGTCTTTTATTGAAAAGGGTATCTAAAAGCCCAGATCTGGTACACTAATTGCTATGGTGGTGTCATTTTAGGCACACTTGGCAGACAGATCTCAGTGACACACATTTCTATGCTGTTCAAATTTGACATTCAACTCCAACTTTGAAATTCATATAAGAGTCATTCTATTTGAGCATATTATAGCTGGTATTGTACTAAATATCAGATAATAGGCTATTGCTTTCTGACAATTTTACTAAAGTTTACTCTGTAAGGTGAAAAACAAGATAGCCAGAACATTCCTATTTTGATGACATGAGGATAAGGGAATCCAATGTTGTGCCTTTTCCAAATGGGAGAAGAAAGTTATTAGAATGTGAAAGAGAGAAGGGTAAAGTGGAAAGAAAGCTACTTTTAAAATTTATTTTAAATGAAATTTTATGAAAGTAATGTGAAATATTTTTAAAGGTAATTAATGATTTATACCATGAATCTTATTTTATAATATATGAATGTGACATTTCATTGGAAATTATTGGACTTTATTGGAGAAAAGTCTTGTTTCCTTTGCCCAGCATGTAATTGCAAATAGTTTCTTGGTTAGGAATGGACATTGTGTCTACTTTCTCTTATCACTGCTAGAATTTTGTCTGGCTTGAAGTTGTAGAGGCTTGGGTGCACTGTGTCAGTCTATGTGAATTCATGTGTGTGTGAATCATGTTGTGCCTGGATGATGCTTTTTTTTGAGAGACGTTTACTACTTCTGACCCTTAAAATTTTTCTGTCTCACAAAGGAAGTCTTGGCCCCAAAGTCCTCCTGCAATAGATATAAACATTACTGAACAGACTACTCACCCTGAAAGAATAAAATAATATATTATTAATAATAAAAGAAATAGATGTTGCATGAGAGAGAGGCTGACTCTCTGAGAGTGATGGCTAGCAACAATGGATTCAGCATTAGCACAACATCCCCTACTGAATCCTAAAATTATAAAAACAGAAAACATAGAAGGTTAGATCCAAACACAGTAAAATATTATTTATTCTTTTTATTTCATTATTTTCTTCCTTTGTATCTTTAGTTACTCTTCTGAGAACATGTAATGTTTAAAACATGTTTACATATGAAGAGTGCCTCTAGATGTCTTCTGTGCTAACTATCACCATTTATTCGCACCAGAGTATACCCTAGAATGTGTACTGGATACTTCTGAGATCATCTTTACATTAATTGATCTACTCTTCACATAATCCTTCCAAAAGAAATACCCCATATATTTCACATGTACACAGAACACTTACTGAAAATAAAGTGTCAAGTTACAATGACACAACAATCCATTCTCGTATCTTATTATGTTACCAACAATACACAGCATCAGAAACTCAAGAAGCTGGCTTGGGTACCATATTTTGTGTATTATAGCTAAAGAATTTTTTCTGTTAGGAAACAAATAAAGAAAAAAATTAGAATGAAAGGCTCTTTCTATGAAACTACAGGCTAATCCCCTGGAGATGGTGTGTCATAGTATGCAAAGCATAAAAGAGCTAAGAAAATTTCTCATTAGAAAATATCCTCATGAGTGAGGTATCACAATCCCAGAAATATAAACAGGGGATGTACTCACTCATTAGTAGATTTAAACAAAAAGCAAAGCATTCCCAATATGCAAACTACAATCACTGACCAGCTTAGAATCTGAAGCACCTTGGACTGGCACCTTTTGGCCTATACCCTCCAGAAGAATACCTGACCCAGTCTTGATGTTGGGATGAGGAAAGCAGATTTGCCTGGAGTGGATGCTGAACTAAGCCACCTTGGGACCTTGGGACCTCCTGCCTTTGCTGGGAAGGAGATAAGGAGATGGGAAGAAGAGAGAGTAACTGGGAAGTCCAGGATGGGGAGGGAGTTTGAACAAGGGAATACATGGATAAAAAATGAAACTTTATTCATAATACAAAAAAGAAAAGTTTCAAATGTCACCTGTGTTTGGAGAAGCTCTAAGCAGTTCATACTGCTGCAATAGAAAGAAGGTCCTGAGAGTAAGTGTTGATGTCTCTTCATCCAGAAACATCTCTAGACACAACAATATAGGCTTGGGTACCCACATAAATACCAAAGAGGAGAATGGTCACCCTTTGTGGGTCACAACTATTTTTCACCAAGATATAACACCCACACAAACATAAGCTATTGATGCTTTTGTTGAACTTAAATTTTATATTAGTATGAACTGAGCTGGTTGAAGTATGATTTGATATCATTTGTCATCAGGAGAATTATTTTAGTTAGTTTAAAAATCATTAGAAACAGTCTATGCATTGGACTTCTAAATGTAACAATACATAAAAGACCTCAAAGACAAAGAACTTGAGAAGTTTACAAATAGAGAGCTCATAGCCATTTACAAGGCAAGAAACACCTCAGAGATTAATTTATCCCACAGAATTTAAACATAGATTCTGTTTAATAATTTTAGCAATATAATTCACTCTCATACTTCACTGTGTTTCTATTTAATGAACACATCAAAGTATGCCTTAAGAACTCCAACTAGACAGGGATTTAGAATAAGAAATAAAATTTTTACTAATTTAGTTTATGATTACTCTTTCTGAGTGGTCTTCATGTATAATCATGCAGTTTATTTTGTTTCTTGCCCAATTAAATAAACTCAGTCACTCATCTACACTTTTTCTGAATTAGCTAATCCCAAATTACACAGTTCATGGAGTTTGTGTAACATTATAGCAAGCAAAAGAATAAATTTGAATGTTTTGGTATGTGTATATTTCAAATGCATTAGTAAAAACACCAAGTAATGAGCTTATATCAAAGGAGAAAATGTTCTGTTCAAGATCCATATGCTATATAATAACATTCTCAGCTTTGGAGCTAGTAAAGGCTGAGTATCTGTTAATATGTTAAAATTCAGTTACATAATAGTCACAAGGAAGTTAGATCACTCACAGAATTAGACAATCAATGTATGTATTAGGGATTAACATGAACAAAGACCTAGTGCTAGATCTATTAATTATACAACAACACAATTATCAAAATTCTTATCAATCAGAACCAAAGCCTGACTACCAATCATAGGGTGAGATGTGGCTACATCCTCTCTATCCTAATACTACTGCATTTCACAAAGCATCATCAGGTGATAACTGTCATTATAAAAATAATTCTGGAAGCACATGGTTTACTTCCCTTTGGCCCTGTTTATTCTCCTAACAAGGTTTTTAGTGATAGGACTCTGAAATTTAAAAGAATAAAATCCAATGATATTAAATAAAAATAGAAGTGAGGGCATATAAGGAAGCCAAATAATCTTCAGAGTGTTGATCCAGGCAGGTGAGCCCTCAGCTCATTTACCTGTGGTATACTCAGCCATGTCTATTAGTGAGATGGCAAAGAAGTCTAGATCTTTGATTACAGATACAATCTATCCATTGAATAAGTATCATACAATAACCCTGTTATTAGTATTTGTACTATGAAGGGAGACATCAGGTCAGTGGACTAAATAAAATTTATTAGGAAAGAGATTAATACTCATGATACTGAACAAGATAGACTCTACTGCTAATAGAGCATTGTTTAGTTCCATTCTGCCAAGAGGCAATGGAAACCACTTGTCCTGCTCTGACTATAAAAGAGAAAGTGTGCCACTCCTCTCTCTCAGATTGTATATAGTCAACTATGCAGATAAGACCATCCTCCTTGGGCTTGTCACACCAAAATCATTGGCTTAAATGATTGAATTCCTATAACACTTCCCTTTTTTTCTAATTAGGAAAGATCAAATTATATATATATATATATATATATATATATATATGTGTGTGTATATATATATATACGTTAGATATATAATCCTAATTATATATATATGGAACTATTATCAATCATTCCCCAGAAGATAGAAAAGGTAATAACATAACCAAAAAGGGTGTTGTTTTCTTATAATTATATCCTGCTGTCTGAGGGCGGGGACAATGACATCATCCCTCTGGAATAATGAGAAAAAAAATGAAACAATGGTTAAACCTCAGGAGTACTAGCTGTAACATTTGTAATGTTACAAGTAATGAATAAAGCTCCTATGAATTTCTGGCTAGAAAAGATTGTCCTGAGCAGTTTATACTCCAAGGCTGATCTTTGAGTGATGTTTATGATATCAATGACATGATAATAAACAAGGTAGAATTATTTCCATTATTATTTTGGAAACTTTAGAGGAAAGCTCAAACATTATTAATATTAAAACAGTTTAAATTTAAAATACTACTATATTTAAAGGGAGATTTTAAAGCATCAAAAATAAGTATGAGGGGAAGAGATTTGTGGTAACATTAGTCTCTAGATTCTACGGTTTTTTTTTCTGTTCCACAACAGGTGGGTCTTCTGGTATGAGACTTAGACTCCAGATTTTCTATTAACAACATGCTTCAGTTTAGAGAAGGAGAGAGCCACATGTCATCTACCAAGCCATAATTTAATTTTTTTTCCTTCTTTATTTTGTATTTATCAAAAAAAAACACAGTAAAAAGAATTTAAAATGTGGAAGAGTTAACAATAAATATACAGAGGATAAGAATGATAAGCATGGCTTATCAAGGGTGGAAATACAAATAAGATTGCTACACCTATATTTTCTTTGTGTTCATCTTTCCCTCCGAATTTTTTTGTCCATCCCTGTATATCCTTATTCAAGGTCTCTTCCCCCTCCCAACGCATCTGGTCATTATTCTTCTCTGCAACTCCCCATCCCCTCCCTGGGCAGGGAGCAGATAGTCCTATGGTCCCACTGACCCAATAATGCTTAGATCAGTCTCCACTTCTGGCCAAATCCAGTTCTTTCCCCCCTCCCTCAAGAGTGAGTCAGGTGTTCCTATAGTTGGACTGGGGTTTGAAGGGTCAGTCCAGGGTGTTTCTGATCCCAAGCTGTTCGGTGGTTGTGGTTTGCCGCTTGGGCATGTTTGGCTTTTTTT
>PVIH01012850.1:0-61489 GCA_004025045.1 Sigmodon hispidus
CAGCATCTCCTCGGTGAGTACAGTCTCCCTATTGTCTCTGTCACCAAGAGTCAAACCCAGGGCTTCAGGAATGGTAGGCAATGCTGCCACCTCTGAGCCACACCCCGGCTCCCGGCCACTCTGTTCCACTGTCTCCCACCATCAGCTTTCCCAGTCGGTCCCTAGCTTCATGTCCTGGGCTGGATGCCATTCTGAAGCTCTCCTTCTCTCCAGCTTTTCGAAAGTTCCCTCCAGCAGTACGACAAACTCTGGAAGCGAGGGGCCTTCCTTGAGCAGTTCCGAAAGGAGGACATTTTCAAGGACAACTTTGAGGAAATGGACAGGTCCAGGGAGGTGGTGCAGGAACTCATTGATGAGTACCATGCTGCTACACGGCCAGATTACATCTCCTGGGGCACTCACGAGCAGTGATGACATTCTCTGCTGGCCCTGGACAAGTGAGCCGCCACCATGCCTGGACCCTCTGACGGAATGCCATCTCACATATCTAGGCTCACATCTATGCTGACACCTGTTCCTAACCTTTCCTTTTATGCCTGGTTGTTATGATTATTTACTTCTAATAAAACAAGAAAGCTTGATGATGCATATAGCACAGCTTGATTTGTGATTATGGGGACTGGGAGAGTGCACCTTTTATATCCAGGTACATGTCAGTAGGCTGGCCTTCACCTGCTATGACTTTACTCCCTGGCCCAGGTCTCAGTGTGTTTCCACTGGCACCCATTGCCTCAAGCCAGCCTGTTTTACTAGGGGTCATCCCCCCTCAGGATTAATGAAAGATCATCATCTGTTGTGTCCTTGGTGCCTAAGCTGTTCCCAGTTGCATGAGGAGTTTGCTTTGGCCTCTTACACTCGAGGGGATGGAGGGTCTAGAGACAAAGGTGCTGAAAGGTGTTCTGAGCAAGTCAGA
This sequence comes from Sigmodon hispidus, assembly GCA_004025045.1. NCBI lineage: Eukaryota > Metazoa > Chordata > Mammalia > Rodentia > Cricetidae > Sigmodon > Sigmodon hispidus. The sequence goes on from PVIH01012850.1 coordinate 914, forward strand.
AGAGCTGGGACTTAGGAGTGCCCAGGACCACCAGAGTCTCCAGGAACTCAACACTAATTAACCCAACCTGACAGGATAAGAGCCCAAGAGTAGGGCTGTGCTCATTGGGCCAAAGATGTTTCTACATCTGCACACTGCTCCAGGCATCTCTCCATCTCATTCTGAAAGCATAGGGTAAGCAAACACGTGCTCAAGGGGCCCAGGAGCTCAACACCAAGATAGGACGTAGGTAGTGCCAGTCTTGATGACTCACTGCCCTGCACAGCCCAGGGATAACAGGAGGCCACCCCAACACCGCTCAATGGAGAACAGAGGGTGAGTAATTGCCAGCTTCCAGTATTGCCTTCTTGCCTGCCCCACCCATCATCCTATGATGGCATACTGGCCAGGACAAGGTTAAATCCAGAAGGTCAAGGAGGGTGGAGTTCTGTGGTTTTCAGACTCCCCTCAACGCCTGGTAAAAGCCCAGTGTGTGGGTGTCCAAAGGGGGGGGGGCTGAGCCATGGGTCTCCAGCAACACTCCCACAGGAAGGCTTTGTGTAAATAAGGATTTTTTTTTCTTCTACAAATAAATTAAGAAACAAACTAGAAAACTGTCCACACCCATTGCAGCCCTTGAGTGTGGGTGTACCCTGTCCCTGCAGGGCCAAAAAGGGTCCATGGTTTCCTTAAATCTCAGAGCACTCCCAGCTCAGGCTGTAGGCAAAAGAAAAGTCTTGACCTCTTGGCAGGCTTAGTTCTGCAGATGCCCGAGGCAGCCAGACTGTCCCTGGGGCTCTTCCAGACCTTGGTGCTGGCTAGGAGGGGAGGTGTCTGGCAGGTCCCGGCATGGAGAAGTAGAGCTGCTGCAGGGCCTCTCTGGGGAGGGGTTGGCCAAGTAGGCTTTCACCAGTTGCATGATCTCTTCCATCTAAGAGAGGGCAACGTCAGGGTGCAGCAGGGCCACTGGGCTCCATTCCTTTTTCCCCTTCCTCTTCCTAAGCTCTAGGTCTCCAGCTTTCCTTACCAGAAAGGTTTCTGAGCGTTCCAGTCCCGGCAACCCTCTCTTCCTTTCAACTCTCTCCACTTACAATCCCGGGTGTCAATCGTTTTCCTTTCTGATCCCCCAGCACACGCCAAGGGCTGAGTACTGTTCTCTCAGCCCTTACACCTGTGGTTTCCTCTACCCCCACCTCCACCCCCATCTTCCTAAGGCTATCTTCCCGAGAATCCCCCCTCCCCTGACTTAACCCAGTGCTTCGGGACTCTGCAGTCAATTCCTGTCCAGTTACTCTTGATAGTGTTTATCTCTATCTTAGCCTTTGATTCCTTGTTGATCGTCTGACTCTTCCCCAAATCAAATCTAAGTTCCTTAAGATTGTATTTAAGCACAGCTGGAGCCCTAGAGTTTATAGCTGCACATATGCCAATGTTTTCTCTTCCACACCATTGTTCTCACCTGGGGACTCTGCAGGAGGAGCTGGCTGTCACCCACCCTCAGTGATAAGGTGTGGGGGCCTATTAGCTGGCAGGCGGCCACATGACCATAGCTGACACTGTGGATGGGTTCTGTCTCACCAGGCCTGGAGAGGGACATGGCCTTTGCTCCCAGACCCAGGCATAGCTTCTGTGGAGCACCTCCACCAGGCTCCTGCAGAGAGATGGGCGGGGTCAAGGTCGAAGGCGGGGCTTCTGCATCTCTATTTCTGGTAGTGGGGAAACAGATGTGATCTGGCAGCTTCCTTGACGCTTGATTCACAGCACAGGTGTGGAGTGGTCACAAGCACCTGGAGGTGCAAGCCCAAATGCTGGAGAGTCGGGGTGGGGGTGGGGTTGAGATGGGCAGCTGCTAGCTGTTCTACATGTCGGGAATGAAATGACCCTGGGCTAGGGGAAGGCGGCCTGTGGCTCTGGGGTAAAGGTGTTGGGGCTTGGACCACCAGAGTCCCCTTCTCCCTTCTCCCCCTCACCGTGCTCAGCTCCAGAACGTCATACCGAGCAGCGCCGAACCCCGGACACTGCGCCGCCAGAGCCAGGTAGGCAGCCATGGCCTCAGCTTGGCCCATGCCCCGTAGCCTCTTCCAGCCGCCCAGCACTGCAGCAGTCGTGCTGAGGTCGCCTCCTCCCACCTGGGCTGTGCTTCCAGTTGAGCAGCCGGTACAGCCGCGCCGGGCACGCTCCGCCCGCCTCTTGGCCAGGCCTGGGCTCCAAAGCGCCCCGGCCAGCAGGGCGGCGGAGGGCTGTGGCCTGGGGGTAGGGCGCAGCGGTTGTTCGCGCGGCGGGGTGGGGGGCGGCAGCAGGCGGTCCAGGCGTGGCAGGGGTCCCCGCGGTGAAAAGTCTCGGTGCAAACTCTGCAAGCGCAGCGCCGCCAGGGCGCGCAGAGTGTCATCTGGCGGGGGTGGCCGGCCGCGCAGCAGCAGAGCGTGAGCCTGTAAGAGAAGCATGCAGAGTCAGTGTAGGAGACGCGAAGACATCTCCAGGCATGGAATCTGTGATCTGGGTTCAGGAAAAGTCTCCCGCGGGGATGTCACAACAAATTGAAGATGGTCCGGAATAAGAGTTCAGGCTTTGGTCGGTTTGGAGTCGTAAAAACCAGGGATCTCACCTGCTCAAAGAGGAAAGGCAATTCGTGACCATCTGGTGATAGCCCTTCTGGATGCAGAGGTCCGTGAAGACGAAGGCACAGTCTCCACCCGGAATCGGGCGAGTCCTCCAGTCCGGCTTCCTCTGAGGTCAAACTGCAGAAGGGAAAAGATGCTTTAAGATTGGGAAGCAGGGGCCCCTTGGGCTCAAGCTACTAGGGAAAGGGGCGGGACCAAGAAACGTTTGGGGGCGGAGCACTGGCGACTACACACCACCAGTAGGAACCTGTCTGTAGATCAGCGGGCTGCTGGCACACCTAGATAAATGTACTTAGTAGTTGACAAAAGCTAAGTAGATTGGCTAATACAGCACAGGGCTGGGGCTGGACATTTACTTCTCAAACCTGGTGAGCACGTCGGCCACGAGGGTCCCCCCAGCCAGGGCTCGCTCCTGGGTCCCTCGCTGCTCATACAAAGCGAACGCGTTCCGGCTCCGAGCCAAACCCAGCCTCCCCACCAACTCTCGAGCCAGCTAGGAAGGGAGGAAGAGGAAAGTCAGATCACTAGGGACGGGAGGAGGGGTCTTCAGAATCTAATCCTACTGGACAGGGGCTTTACGGTTTTTGTTTTGTTAAAAAGAAACTTCACTTATTTATTTTATTTGCCTTAAACTGGGAACTGGAACTACAGACAGTTGTGAGCTGCCATGTGTGGGTGTTGGGAATTGAACCCCGGTCCAACAGTCAGTGCTCTTAACCGCTGAGCTCTCTCCAGCCCGGGGGCTTTATGTTTTGTCACCACTTGCTGGCTTTCCAAAGCAGCAAACCTGAGACTAGGGGCAAACTTAATGCCGGAGCCGGGCATGAGAAGCTGGCAAAGGTGCCAAGCGTGCTGGAGACCCTGGGTCCACTCACCAGTACCATGGATAAACAAATAAAGGACATAAATAAAGCTGGAAGGGTAGATTGCCGAAGCAGGAGGGAGTCTTTTCTCTGGTCTCACCTCTCCCGCTGTAGTGTGGGAGTCGATGGCCACAGGACACGCTCCAGCTCCAGGACAGTGCACCGTGCACCACAGCTCCTGCCGTCTACTCAGCGCAGAAATCTCCGCTAATGAAGGCACCAGCTCTCGGCCCCGAGTCCGGCCCAGAGCTTTCCGGATGAAGCGTGCATATTCAGCCAGTTCTGAGTCTGGGAGGGCCTGCTCCGTTCTGAATTAAAAGGAATCCAAGAACCAGTGTTCCAAGGCCTTCTTTTCCTTTCTTTTATTGCAATTTAGTTTACATGGCCATGGGTGAATGCATTGCTTAGTGGCTGCTTAGCATGCTTGAGGGTCTAGGGATGATTCCCCAGCACGGAGGGGGAAAAATAATCATTGCATTTGGTCAGTTTTCTCCCCTATAACTCAAGTTTCTTGAGTGCAACCTAAATGTATCCCAGGTGTTTTACACGGAACTGAATTATTTTCCAAGTATTCTGACCTGTCCACTTCCTACAGCTCCATGATCCCCACGATTAAAATCTGAAATCCAACCACAATGCTTTCTTAAATCCTGCCTTTTAATATTTCTTCTATTCAAAGAGAGTGCCTTGTTGTAATTCACCGGATCGCAAGTAGAATATGATTGTGTAATTCCACGATGGTACTGAATATGTTATTAGCACCAGGCCTACCCTTAGCCATTTCTTTCCTTCTGTAGGAGAAGGCTCTCCATTTCTCCTGCACCTGTCTGTCATCCTCTCCCAAACCTGAGGCAACCCTTCTCACCTCTCCAAATGCCCCAGGAGGTGCCCTCGGACAGCTCCCCCAGGCCGGAAGGTGCAGCTCATACAAGTGAGAAGCTGCCAGTACCGCAGGGTTGCAGGATCTTGAGTAGCAGGGAGCCCAGGGGGACCGGCAGGACCCGAGGTCTGCTTAGCCAGCTGCAGGAAAAGTTCATCCTGGAGTGCAGGCAGGTCCCGGCAGGTCTGGAGCACACCCTGCATCAGGGGCCCGGGGCGCCGCGCCCCCTCCAGCGCCTGCAATGCCAGGAACAGCCGAACCGCCTCCTCTCGCAAGGGTGCGTAGCCTGGACCTGCGGGAGGGTGGGGGCGGAGGGATGTTTTGGAGAGGGGACATAGAGCTGTGCCCTAGGTGGAAGGCAAGATCCGTAGGAAGGTCAGCGAGAACATAAGGACAAAGGGATGGCATGGAAAGTCACACGTGACTTAAGACTACAAGGAAAGCAATGGTCCACAGCACCAAACTCTCAGTCCTTGCCTCCCCTAACCCCGCCCCCTTAGCCTTGTATAGTAAGGAAGAGAGAAAGGCAAAGGGCTATAGATTTAACTCCTCCCCCATTCTTTAACCGAGCACTGATCACAGTGCCTCCCTCCCCCCAAAAAACAAAGCTGCTTTAGGTACCAAAAAGCATTGTTTTCTGGCATTCTTTAAGCTTCTAGCTTTAGGACTTGGGTCAGTCAGTACTCCCTTTCTGGGGAGAAGTATACCTGGATGAGGCCAGCACAATTTCTCCCAGTGATGGTTTTCCCCTACCTGTAAAGGTGATATGACCTAGTCTTAAGAGTATAATGCAAAAAATAGGGAAAGTGCCAATGCGTCTTAAGGAATTAGTCCAAGGGCAGAGGTTTTATTCTGTTCCACTCCAACCTAGACTACTTCCAGCTTCATCTATATACACCCACATGACTTTGAAAAGTCAGGAGATGATAGAATCCTGAAGTGCCTGCCAGCTAGATAGCCTACTGAGGTTCTTACAGTAAGTCTACCCCCATCCCCTAAAGGACACTTGACCTGGGGTCCACTCACTCACCTGGAGCGCTGACTCCATAGGGCAGGGGCAGGAGCGGGGCATACAAGGCACTACTAGTGTGCCTCAGAATAGGGTTCCTCCGGTAGATGAGGGCCACTGCCTCTGGGTCCCCACAACTCTCCTAGAGGTCAGGAAGAGGGTTACTTTGATGGTGGAAGAGAGCTCTCCATGAGCCCAGAAAGCTTTTAGGTCCATCACCCTCCTGCTTCTTACTGGAGAATTTTCTCACCTGTATGTCCCTGAGCAGGAGTTGGGTAGGGGTCTCTAGTGGAGCCTTGGAAGCGATCACTTCACGAAGTGCCACCCCCCAGCGCTCTGCCTCCGCCTGGCGCGGGGAGCAGAGGCGGATGCTGTGTTTCCGGCCAGACACAGTGACTGACCACAGACCTGGTGGAAAGAGAGGCCGCAAAGGACAATCAAGGATTGTTGGGGACCCTGCCAGGAAGGTAGGGAGATTCTGGAGATGTCTCACCGGTCTCCTTGGGCCTGCGCTCCGGCCCAGTCACCGAGCAGAGACTCGTGAGGACCAGGCTTCCAAGGCGCCTCGCCCCCTTCCCGCTGCTGCTGAACTGGTCCAGGGAATCTCTGGTAAGCACAAACCAGGCTCTGCGCGGGAGCAGCCATGGCCGCGCCCCTCCCCCGCGGGGCTCCCTATACAGCCAACCTGGGAGGAGACCCAGAAGAAGAGATTAAGAAGAGACATTATTCCTTGGAGGGCTGTGTCTGAAGAGCTTCCAGATTGAGCCCAGGGGTTCCCACCTTTCACGACAACGTCAGGGTCATCCTCTGGCAGTCCCTTGTCTGGGATGAGGCTCCAGGTCTCTTCCCAGCTCTGCAGCCTGGATCAGAGATGGAAAGTTGGACGAGGCTGAGGGGCCTCTCTACTCCCCCACGGGGCTCCTTATTAGGGGTTCCCCAGACTGCGAGGGGTACATGCTCCCAGGCTGAGCACCCATCCTCCAGGCTGTGGGAACCGCGGGGCCGTTCTGACCTTGCACCAGAAATAACTAAGACCCCCCCTTCCTCCCCGCGCCCCCGGCCGGACCGCCCCCCGGGACCCCAGCCAAACCACAGCGTCCGGCGGCACAGGGCCTCTCCCTTATTGCACAATCCGGGGAGAGAAGATGGCGAAGAAGGGGTCCTGAGAACGAGCTATGGTCTCTGAACTAAGGGAGGGGGCTCAGAGTTGAAGCTCACCTGTCTGAGACCGGCCCGCTCCTTGTGGGCTGAGTCAGCGTAACGTCTAGGGAACCCTGGGGAGATAGGCAGGAAGGCTCTCAAAGTCCTTTTCCCAGGACAGCGCTCATTAGGGGGTTGGGGAAAAGTGCCTGAGTTGAGGGTCCTGACTGAGCAGGAAGAGCCAGGGCCACTCCGATTGGCCCTTCCATGGGTCTCTGTGGACCACTACAGAATGCCCTAGAGCTAAGAGTCAAGCTCTGGGCTTGTCTCCATTGCCCTTAGAAAATGCAATCATGGCGGGGGCACTGAGCTAGAGTCAGGAGACCTGGGTTCCCAATACCGGCTGGACCACTAAGCAACTACCATACCTTGCGCAAGTCCCCTCCCATCTCTGAGCCTTAGTTTCTCCATCCTTGAGACTGGAGAAGTGATGAAATCCCTTCTCCCTGTGGAAGCCTCTCCAACTTTTTCCTTTACCCTCCTTCCTTAGCTCCAGACCTCCCTGGAAGAGGACGATGAACTCCCAGAAAAAGTCCTAGACCCAAGACTGGGTAAGGAATAGGTCCAGAGGTGAGAGAAGAGAAGAGGGCCCTTTTGCATGGAACTTTGTCCAAGAGCTTTGTGTGTTCTTTTGCTGACAACCCCGAGGAAAGTGACAGCTGTCCCTTTGCTAGGGCTCAGGAGGACAGGATGGCCAGGGGCAATTTGAAATGTTGCCCCTTTCATACACAAGCCACTCTCAACCCCTGCCTAGGAACTTCAATTGTAACCTGGGGTCTGAGAGAGGCCTCAGAACCAACTCAGAGCCAAGCTAGCTAGACAGAAACTGTGCCATGGTCCCACTGCGCCCAGACTGCTTAAGCCGGGATGGGGGGAGGGAAAAGGAGGACCAGGGACACCTGTCCCCCGCGAGGAGGGGGTGGAGGTGGGGCAGGAGGAAGGCCATGGCCTTTTTGACAGAGAACCTGACCATGCTGGGAGCTTGGGAACTCCTAGGTCCTAACCCTTCCCTGGAAGCCCATCCATTCCTTTTCTGGAGGTTGGGGGGGCTATCCACCACACCACCAGAGGGCAGGTACTGCTCTCCCCCCAGACCAACTCCCCTAATCTCAGTCCCCTGCTTCCCCCCTCCTCCCCTCTATATTTATCTGCCCTCTGCCTCGCCAGGTGCTGGCGCCGGCGCTGGCTGCGGTGCAGCCCGCCCCACCCAGGAATGGAGCCACGGGGCTTGCTGGGGACCCCTGAGCGAGGCGGGGAGGGAGTGGGGAACCTGACCCAGACCCCAACACCAAGAGGTCTGGTTGCCTCTGGTGGGTAGGGGCATGAGGGAGGGCTCCTCGAGTGATGGAGGTCTTGCACACCAGTGGTGCCTCTGTCTCCCAGGAGAGATTTGATAAATACGCAGCAGCCAAGTGACCCTCACCATTCCCTCGGGATCCCCAGGAACCTCACCAGAGAAGGCTCAGAGTTCTGTCCTAAGTGGCAGGATAATGAGAAGTTCTCAAAAAGCCATCGTCCCCAGCCTTTTCTTTGTGAGGTCTCCGATGCAGACCCCAATTTTAGGATGTCTTTTTCCCCTCGCCCGGGTTCCCGCGGTGAGAGCTCCCGCATCTGGCCCCAGCGCTCATGAATTGTGAGCAGAGCGAACCCAGGCGTTCCAGCCGCCCAGCCGGCCTCGCCACATTCTTTGGCTCTGGCGGAGGCGGAAGGAGACGGGATGGGACGCGGGCCTGGCAGGGAAGGGAGAGGCAGGGCCAGGTCGGGCCACGCGTGACGCCTCCTCTGCCTTAGGGCCCCCAGCAGGTGGACAGCGCCCCGTGTACGGCGCGAGGCCCACAGGCACATCCCGTGTAGGGCTGCTTGCTGGAGCTCCCGGGGCTCTGGCTTCCAGACAAGAATCTCCCCCACATTTCCAGTTGGCCAAGAGGACGGCGTTTGGCCGGAGCATGGAGCAGGATCAGTCGTGACGACCGGTGGCAGTGAAAAGGATTGAACATAGTTCTAAATCTCTAGACTTACCCTCCCGCCGCCCGCTGGACTTGGGGTCCGTAGCTCAAAGGTCTCGTCGTCCTCGTCCTCGTCTCCGTCCCCGCTTAGCTCGCCGTCCCCGTAGTCCCGGTGCAGAAGAGTGAAGCCTCGACGGCAGCAGAGGAGCCACCACAATCCCCCGGGGAGAGGCATCCGGGCGAGCAGTCAGGGAATGGGGGCGCGGGCAACGTCGCCCGAGCAGCGGAGGATCGGAGAAACTGGTTGTGCTCGGACCCGAACCGGGTAGAGATGAGATGAGGCGCGAGAAAAGGGAGCCGGGAGGAGGCAGATGTCCAGCGCTGGGATGCAAGAGCAAGATCGTCAGAGCCTGCTGGGGGCTCAATGTCTGGGCTCCGGCAGAGGGAGGGGGAAAGTGTCCAGGGCCGGGGGAAGGGAGCAGGGAGCAATGTCCGGAGCTGGGAAGTAGTGCCCGTTGTAGTGTCCAGCCCTGTGGGGGGCAGTGTCCGGTGCAGTCTCCGTGGTAGGCGGTTGTCCAAACTCCAGGGAGGGTCGTGTCCGGTAGGGCGTCCGGTAGCCGGGGCCCGGGCGGCGCGCGCTGCGCTCCCTGCAGCCCCGGACTGGCGCGCTGGGGGCGCGAGCTGAGCTTCCCGACCCCGCCTCCCTCCCCCCCTTCTTCCCTCCGCCTTCCCTAGGTCTTTCTCTCCTCCCTTCTTTACCGGGCAGTGTCTACGTTTCGTCACAGCCTCCTCTGCCCAATCTCCGGGCCTGGCGCCGGCCAGGGCCACCAATCCCACGCTTTGAAACCACGGCGGGTTGCATCATGTGCTTTTGGTTGACTGACAACGAGGAGAGGCCGGGGAAATTGGGGAGGGAGTGGGCGGTGCGATGTTAGTCACGCCCCAGCTTCTGAGGTCGGACTCGGGGTGCCTCTTGCGTCACTTAGGCCCGCCTTTGTGCTCTTGTTTTAACTCTTGGTTCACCAAGCAGCAAATTAAAAACCCTCTTAGGTCTGGAGAAGAAAGGGCATAAAGCTGAAAGGAAGCCGAGATACAGTAGCCCTGTGATTACCTGTCACATCTTGGAATCCTTGCAAAAGTAACAACCTTAACAACCGTTTTCACCTCCTACACCTGCACCGGAGAGTTAGCTACAGAGGCAGCTCCCATCATTGGCCTTAAAAGGGTCCAGTTTCAGATCTTAATCAACCCACTTTTGAGGTTAAAAAGCTGAGAACGGAACCCACCGGGAAGCCTCAGACAAAAACTTCAGATAAAGGAATTTACAATGCATTGATCTAAACTGGAGAGAGTGGCTAGGCATGCTAGGGAATTCTGTAGCCTCAGAAAATAGATAGATGGGAGGCCTCCCAGGGCGAATATGCTGCATTTCTGAGCAAGAAGGGGTTAATAGAGGCGCTAGGAGTCCAGGGCGGGGCCGTGCCATACCCCGGAGACAGCGGGCGCGCGCGTGCGTTGCTGACTCAGCGGCGATTCCCGCGGTCACTGGCGAAGAGTTCCAGGTTGGCTCCGGAGGATAGCGTGCGCCCCACTGAGGATCTGTGCAGTTTCCTGGTCTTCTCTGGCTTCTGGCTCCAAGAGGCCAAAGTTTTAAGTCTCTACCGCCTGAGGCTTTGGGACAGAAGACTAGCTAGGCAGGGCCGGGCGGGGCCCGACGGAGCGAAGACTTCAAGCCAGCCCCTCTCTAGGGACCTGTACACCACGCCCTTTTTGCCCCTAGACTGCAGGCTGGAGCAGTGGGTATGGCTTTGCTGACCGGATACTAAACTGGGAAAATTGTCTCCTTTGAACCGATCCTTGGAATTTGTGATTGTGCAAAGCAAAGCCTCTAGAAGCCTCCTGACTGTACACTGGATAAAAATGGCTAGAGACTTGGCAACGATAACCTCCCTTTTTCTTCAAGATTGCCTGCAGGAGAGTTCTTTCTGATAGCTAACCCCCCTCTTTCCTAGCAAGCTCAGTGCATTTCCTTTGACTTGGTCTCCAGGGAAATGAACAGCATGAACACCCTCCACTCTACATACCCAATAACTCCGCTCTGGGAATTTGCAAATTACAACACTGCTACCTCCATTTTTAATTCTAGGCAGAAACCTCTAACTCAACTTCTTTTCTTCTTCTTAGACAGGACGTCGCTCTTGATTCCCCCTAGCCCACCCCAACCCCCCTTCCCGGCGGGCTTCAACCTCTCGGGCATCTGTTAACACACCAGCAGACTCGACTTTTTAATTAGTGTTTTTCTTTCCATTGCAGGACTTTAGAAGGGATCCGAAACCCATCCCAAACTAGAATGAATCCCTTGACTCCTACCCATGCCTCCAGGTCGGACCCATGCACACACAGTTTGGGACAGCATCACCCTGCACCTTTCACACGCTTGGGAACTAGGTACTTGCTAAAATAGCCATTACTGGATAGCACTAGGGTTGTTAGAAAGCCTTTTCTTACTGTGACTCCGGAGGAACCCCGCCCCAGCTCACCAGGCAGCTTTCTCTCCTCACCTCGGTTGGCAGAGACTTGGGGAGGGCGGAGGGAGTGTCAGTACTTTAGCCGACTCAGCAACCCCCTCCCCCAACACCTCCCACTCAGGCTCAACAGGGGCGTGGGGGTGGGGGTGTAACCCACTGTCTTGGCCCTGCTACAACTCGTTTCCAAAGTTGATGATTCAAAAATAGTAACAGTAGCTGGGTTGCATCTCATTTGCATTGTGTCAATTTAATTAAGCGCGCATAGACAATCCCTTCAGGTCCTGAAGTCTTTCTCAACGTCCCCCAGTTACTCCCCCTTTCTCACTACCCTCCCTAGGATCCTTCCCTTCGCCTTCCTTCTTCTCTGGAATCGCAGCCCTAGTTGTCCCAAGAGAGACTGTGGGTCTCAGTGGGAGCTGAGCAGGAAGAAAGGCGGAGTCGGCGGCGGGGGCAGCGGCCTCCAGGGCTGGGCTTTGGGCTGCATCCCCCACCCTGTAGCAGCCTCCTTAAGTCCTGGCGGAAGCGCAGGCCCAAAAAAGCATAAAGCACGGGATTGAGGCTGCAACGGAGCAGCGCCAAGCCGCCAGTGACCAGCAGAGCTAGGTCCTTGCGCTTGCTGGCGGAGCAGCTCCGCTCGCGGGCTGCCAGTAGATCGGCTGTATCCAGCAGCAGGGCGAGGCTGTAGGGCAGTTGCAGCACCACAAAGGCCGCCACCAAGGCCACCACGACACGCAGTGCTCGCCGCCTCTCAGGCCCCCTGGCGGCCAGAAGAGTGCGCCCCAGGAGCGCGTAACAGGCTACCATGACTCCCAAAGGCAGCACGAAGCCCAGGACCACCTGCGCCACCGCACTAGCCCCCTTCACAGTCTGCGTGAGACCTTCGGGGAAGATGAGCCGACAACGCCGTTGGCCTTCCCGGGGCCCATCCCGGCTGAAAAGGAGAGCAGGGAGGGCCAGAAGCAGTGACAACAGCCACACGAAGATAGAGACCAAGTGTGCACGGCCCGGTGTGGAGGGCCGCTGCCCGGCCGGGAGAGCTCGAGCAATGGCCACATAGCGATCTGCGCTGATACAGGCTAGGAAGAGGAAGCCGGCGTGGAAGGAGGCAGAGTAGAGACCTGAGATGGCTCGGCAGGTGGTACTTCCTAGATTCCAGCCCTGAAGAGCCCCTGCTGCTGCAAAGGGCAAGGTCAGGGCCAATAGGAGGTCAGCCAGAGCCAGCTGGAGCAGGTGAACGGAGGTGGGAGATCGTGTAGTTCTCCGGGCTGCCAAATGGGTGGCTAAGACTAGGCCATTGCCTGCCAGACCCAGCACTGCCACCATCAGGGAGACACTGGGTTGGAAGGTCCGGCTAAAAGCCTGGACATCCGCCTTGTAACAGAGTTCCGGCAACGACCCAGCTGAGTAAGCCTCCTCATCGTACCCCGAGTAGGATTCCCAGACCTGGTGACATCAAAATGACAGCAGGGACCATGTAAGAAATATTCCTACACCACTCCCTTTCACGCACAAGTTCCTCACTCGACGCCCAAATACCAGGAGAAGATAGGCTCCCCCACAAAAAAAGAAATTCTTTCTAGGGTTTCCCTGAACAGGCAATTGCTTCTCTTGCACTTCTAGTTCTGCTTCCAGATTTCTGGGTGACCTTGAGCAACTACCTGTTCTTTGGGAACCTCAGTTATTTAATGTGTTATGCCCAGTCTAAGAGTCCTATCCAGCCCACCCGGCAAGGTTTGAAGGAAAGACTGTTGAAAAGATGGAAGATAATAGACAATGGAACCGTCTAGCTCGCCTTAGACCAAGCATTTGTATTATTAATAAATCTTGGCTGCCTCTGTTCCCTTTACAGCGCCCTCTTCTGGAAGAAAGGTCAGATGCAGGCTTTGCTTGAGCCTTGGACCCTGGATGTCAAGCTTAGACTGAAGGCTACCTGTCTCTTTTCCTTTCTCTCTCCTCCACCCCCACCCTACAGCCAGCTTGATCACAGGCGTAGTGAAAACACTTGTACCAAGGGGGGGTCTTAAGTAAGTTTTATGGGCTCCTGCAAAAGTCATAGAATGACGGAGCCCTAATGTTAGATGGGGAAACCCATTCCTTCCCATTTTCCCACCCTCTCTGCAACCCTTCTCTCCCCCCCCCCCGTCCCGACTCCCACCTGCTCCGTGGGCTTGGTCCCCATCTCTGGCTACAAGGGTTTCCGAGGTACAGCCACAGGGGGTAAAGTTAAATAACCAGAGGCAGGAAGGAAGGGGTGGGGAGAAAGGCCAAGAAAGAGGGTGGAGATTAGGGTCTGCGGGTTAATTTTTCCATTCCACCTTGCCTGATGTCTATCTAATCCCTGCCAATGGGGGGGGGATGACTGGATGATCTCGAATAAGATTTGTTTTCCTCTCTGAGCTTTGGGCTTTCCATGTGCAAAGTGGTGTAAGATGAACATGCCATATTCGCAGTTAAGAAGGTGTCCAGCACTAAGCCAGGAACGTTATTTACCTTCAGAAAACCTTTTTTTCCCCCAATTTGCCCTTCATTCCATCTCTAGGCGTCCTTCTTCGAAACTCCCCATTCCCTTGAAAATGTTAGACTACATCTCATCTCCTCCCCACCACACACACACACACACACACACACACACACACACACACACACACACACACACACACACTTTTCTTTTTGCCGCCCTGAAGCCCCAGTCCTTGTCAGCCTTGGGTTACTTGGGGTATTTCCAGATGGTAGGATGTCTACCCCGCCCTTTCGCAATAGAGCTGAGGCACGCGCTTGCGCGGGGTCCGGGAAAACGCGTGTGCCAGGAGAGAGAGGCTGGGAGGGGGCGGAGAAAGAGAGAGAGAGGGAGAGAGAGAGGGAGAGGGAGAGAGAGAGAGAGAGAGAGAGAGAGAGAGAGAGAGAGAGAGAGAGAGAGAGAGAGAGAGAGAGAGATTAAGGGGTTGGAGAGGGAAAGGTGGGTAAGGACGAAGAAACAGCGGTTGGCCGCGAACCCCAGGAGAAAAGCTGGGGACCTGTGCCAGAACTGGAGCCCTAGCGGGAGCAGGACACAGCAGGGCAGAAACCCAGAGCTGGTCAGCTCCGCACGATGACTCTCCTAGGGCTCTTCAGCATCCTGCTCGCCGCTGTGATCTCTGGAGCTCGGGGCTGGGGCTACTGTGAGTGTGGTCTCAGAGACAGGCGGGGTTGGATGCCGGGGTCCAGAGCTTGCAAGGCGAGTCCCGCGCCGCATTGCGGCTGGGTGGTCGCTGGTGTTTCTTTGCTACCAAGCGCCAGCTCGCTCCCATCTTTTTCAGCCTCTCCCCAGAGCTCCGCAATGCAGCTCCAAGACTGCTGCGCGCGCGCGCCCAGGGCTGGGGCTGGGCTCTGAGCCGAGGAACCAGTCAGCCCAGGGGATTTGGAGCTGTTAATCCAAGCGGCAGCCAGTGCCTGGGTTTGAGGTTAGGGTTGGCTGTAAGTGCGGTACTGGTGACCCACGCTAGAGTTGAGGTTTTTGTTTTTGTTTTTTTTTTTCCTTCCTGAGGGGCTGGGGCTGGAATTTGGAGCTGACCCAGGGACAAGGTAGGGTTTGTGGCTGGGGCTGTGTTTTATGGCTAGAATCCAAATATGAGTTGGTGACCCTGACTAAGGCCAAGGATGATGCTAAGAATGGTACTGGGAAGTAGCTGGATTGGGAGCAAAGCCCGATTTGGGGATTGGTGCATGCTTTGGTGGGGGAGGGCTCATGAACGGAATTGATGGTAAGGCTGGGGTTAATTTGGTGTTCTGAGGCCCTTTTAGGTTCTTTAATGCACTGAAGTTTGGGGATTGTGTTTAGGGGAGTACTGACCCAGGGCAGGGATGGAAAAGAAGGATCTGGCTTTGAATCTGTACACCTAGGCCGAGAGTTGCCCTAGGGGAGACTGCAAGCTCCCCCGAGGGAGCAGCTGTTGCTGAAGGCTGGGTTGGAGGGCCCAGCTTTAAGGTAGGGCTGAGTTTGCCACTGGGGGGCAGTGAAGAGAAGCTTCAATTGCCAAGGGGGACCACTTTTAGAAGAAGGGCCATACTAATAACCACCCCCGCCGCCCCCACAGATGGCTGCAATGAGGAGCTGGTGGGGCCTCTGTATGCCCGGTCCCTGGGCGCCTCCTCCTACTATGGGCTCTTTACCACTGCCCGCTTTGCTCGGCTACACGGTGAGCTTGCCTGGCTAGGGAGGGGAGGACTCCAGAGAGCTGAGGGAAGAGTATGGGTGGTAAAAAAAAAAAAAAATACCCTTGCCCTTTCTATAGGCATCAGTGGATGGTCACCCCGGATTGGGGACCCGAATCCCTGGCTTCAGATAGACTTAATGAAGAAGCATCGGATCCGGGCTGTAGCCACACAGGGAGCCTTTAATTCTTGGGATTGGGTCACACGTTATATGCTGCTCTACGGCGACCGTGTGGACAGCTGGACACCGTTCTACCAACAAGGGCACAACGCGGTACTCTCTGTGCTCAGGAGCGCACACAGTTAGGGAGTACCCCCTGCTCTGGGCCCTGAGCTGGGCTCTAGCCTGAAGGGAAGGGTTAGGGTACAGCATGAAGCACAGGTGAGGGAAACCACTCTTGGGATTTAGTGCAGTTCAGACTGTTTCTCGCCAATTATAAGGCTTAACACACTTTGAGGTGAAACCTAGGCGAGCATTAGATTTGTGCATAGGACACTCTAGACCAGGGAAACTAGTCCATGTGCAATCATGGAGGCAGGGGAGGTGTAGTGAACTCGGGTTCCCGCTCCAGTCAAGATTGGCAAGGCTTGAAAGCCATCGCCTCCACAGGGGAAGCTGAGGGTGGAGACATAGTTACTTCCCCCCTCCCCCGCAGACCTTCTTCGGTAACGTCAATGAGTCCGCGGTGGTTCGGCATGACCTGCACTACCACTTCACTGCTCGCTACATCCGCATCGTGCCATTGGCCTGGAACCCGCGCGGCAAGATCGGCCTGAGACTGGGCCTCTATGGCTGTCCCTACCGTAAGGGTGTGGAGGTTGGGAGTGGGGCAGGGAGCCTGAGAGGGGACAGTCTCCCTGGTCCCCTGCCCACCCATGGTCCTTCGCGCAGAGTCGGACATACTGTATTTTGACGGCGATGATGCCATCTCGTACCGCTTCCCACGAGGGGTCAGCCAAAGTCTTTGGGACGTGTTCGCTTTTAGTTTCAAGACCGAGGAGAAGGATGGGCTGTTGCTGCACACTGAGGGCGCCCAGGGGGATTATGTGACGCTTGAGCTGCAGGGAGCGCACCTGGTGCTGCACATGAGCCTGGGTGAGCTTTGGGACCCCAGAGTACTGTCCTACCTAAGTCTGGTGGTCTTGGTTTTATAGCGCTTGATGCTAGCAAAACAGCGGGCTTGATGAAGTCAGGAGAACTGGATTGGGTTTGCTAGTTACTTAACTTTCAACAAGGCATCGTAAACATATACAGAATGAGCTGCCATGTGGTTGCTGAGAATTGAACCTTGGTCCTCTGGAAGAGCAGCTAGTGCTTTTAACCTCTTAGCCATTTCTCCAGCCCCACACAAAATGATTTTGTATCTCATTTGCTTTTCCTAACACCGTGTGATGAGATACAAGCAGCTATCCTACCCAGACTTTTAGATAGCCAAAGAAGTCAAAGGAGAAGTTAAGTGACTGCATACTTGTCAGTGGCCGCTTCTTCACTCCAGGCTTTGATTGGGTACTCTGTGTTGGGAGTTGCTGATGGCTTGGGAGCTAGGGCCTGCTGGAATTCTCATTCTGTCCTGCTCTCAGGTAGCAGCCCCATCCAGCCAAGACCTGGTCACACCACCGTGAGTGCGGGCGGTGTCCTTAACGACCTGAGCTGGCACTATGTACGGGTGGACCGATATGGCCGCGAAGCAAATCTCACCCTGGATGGTTATGTCCATCGTTTTATACTCAATGGAGACTTTGAGAGACTGAATCTGGACAATGAGGTAATCAAGGGTGAGGTACCATTTTTGGATGTGACAATGGGCATCTATTCCCCATCCCACCCCCAATGCCAGAAAGGCTTTTCTTGTCATTGTTCTGGTCCTCATTGCAGACCTAATGTGATGAGCCTAGAAATCTAGATTTGGGTGATCCGGAAAAGTAAAAATTGTCCCTTAGCCTCCTCCAACAAATCTGTCGATAAAGACCCTGTCTCCATTTGCATTTTAAGTATTGAAGACAGACAATTTGACCTCCTGAAGGCCTACAGCCAACTAGTGATGGCGTTTAGGCTCAAAACTAAACGCAAGTTTTAGCATTCATCCTAGAAAAATGTCTTCCAAGTCTTTCTGAAAGGCTGACCTAGTACTGTGAGTAGGGACTTAACTGTGCAGTCCAAAGTAAAGGTAGTCAACCCTCTAAGCCCAGGGAAACCTCTTTGCACCTGCTTCCCACAGATATTCATCGGGGGCCTGGTGGGTGCAGCTCGTAAGAACCTGGCCTACCGGCATAACTTCCGTGGTTGCATAGAAAACGTAATCTACAACCGGATCAACATCGCCGAGATGGCAGTGCGGCGCCATTCGAGGATCACCTTCGAGGCTAGTGGGCTGGGGGATCTGGGAAGACGGGGACACTGAGGAAAGGACGATATCCATTCTCAACAGTCACAGTCTCAGGCATGGTGGTTGTGGAGAGTACCAAGAACTCATTCACCCTTAGTTAAGAAGCTGTGGACCGCTAGCGGTGTCTGTCACACACCTTTAATCTCCGTGTTTATTCGGGAGGCAGTGACAGGAAGATCCTCTAGAGACCAGCCTGGTCTACACAGAAACGCTGTCTCAGAAAACAAACAAAACGAAGAAGCTGTGAACCAGTCCAGTCGCCTCGTTCGTTAGTAGATGAGGAAAATGAGATGCAGAGGCTGGGAGCAGTTTAACCGGAAGCATGTGGCTCTGAAGTGACAGGGAGAGACTTTTGAGAAACTGTCCTCTTTAGTCAAGTCGAGCAAGTGCACATGCTCCATAGCTAAATTCAGATTGTGCTATATTGTCCTTAGCACTATGAGAGAGAAATTTGTTTGCTGTGCAGACAGTGGGATCATTGATTTAAAAAAAAAAAAAAAAAAAAAAAAAGAAAGCGAGGTGCAGAGTCCCGGAGGCAGGCTTGTTTGGGCCCCTTCCACAAACATGTGGACATATTTGTGGGGATGGAAGGGTCACAGCTGGAGGTCTTACGTCCACTCTGGACTGGGTCTTAACTCAGAGAGAACATTAACAGGGAGTATCGGGCCTCCGTGTCCTGATGCATGCATCCATTTTCTTCTAGGGTAATGTGGCTTTCCGTTGCTTGGATCCCGTTCCACACCCCATCAACTTTGGAGGCCCTCACAACTTCGTCCAAGTGCCCGGTTTTCCACGCCGAGGCCGCTTCGCAGTTTCCTTTCGCTTTCGCACCTGGGATCTCACAGGGCTTCTCCTTTTCTCTCGATTGGGGGATGGACTGGGTCACGTGGAGCTGATGCTCAGCGAAGGGCAAGTCAACGTATCCATCGCACAGACTGGCCGCAAGAAGCTTCAGTTTGCTGCTGGTGAGGGGCCCTCTGGGAGGCATAAACTGACTAGAGAAAGGTGGGATCTGGAAGAAACGGGGATTCTCTGGTGGATTCCTGGAGATGTTTGCCAGTTATTTCCAACTTTGCACACTATGGCAATGGCTAGGGTTATGTATGGACAGAACCATCGGAGATGCCACTGCACAGGGAGAGGAGTCTAAGAATGGGGTGCACTTCTGGGAGCAGAGTGGGGCTGCTGCTTCTTCACTCAAGAATTTTTTCTCACCCGTCTTGGTGATTTGCTGCGATTTGTACCCTGTGCCCGTAATCCCAGCATCTGGGAGGGCATGTTAGGAAAACCATAAGTTTGAGGCCAGTCAGGACTGCATAGTGAGTGTCAGGCCAACCTGAGATACTGAGAGACTCTGTCTCAAAATACAACCAGGGGCTGGGAATCCAATTTCAGTGTTCTTCAAGAACAGTACTTTTAGCTACAGAACATCTCTCCTACTGCATGTAATTCCACCTCCAGAGGCTCCAACTCCCTCTTTTGGCTACTCAGGGTACTGCACTCAGGCACTCAATTAAAAAAAATATTTTTTAAAGACCCTCAAATGAATCTTCTCTTATTCAGGTTACTGCTTCCACACACACCCCACCCCTGACACCATTTTCCTTTCTTGTCCAGGGTATCGGCTGAATGATGGCTTCTGGCACGAGGTGAACTTTGTGGCACAGGAAAATCATGCAGTCATCAGTATTGATGATGTGGAGGGGGCAGAGGTCAGGGTCTCATCCCCACTGCTGATCCGGACAGGGACTTCATACTTCTTTGGTGGTAAGGGCAGGTGGCACTTTGCACTGTCCCTGGGGGAGGGTGAAGGTCTCAGTTCTGATGAGACCACATGGAGAGTATAGAAACTAAGCCCTGTTTCATCTCTGGGACTGAGGTGTAAGTCACTGGCCATTATTTGCACTTTGATTCTTCACCTATGTATGGCTCCCTCTTGGCATTTTTCCCAGGGGAGAGTCTCTGGGTTCTTTCCTGGGAAGGGCCTTACATATGTGGTTGCTCTAGGTTGTCCCAAACCAGCCGGTCGATGGGACTGCCACTCCAACCAGACAGCATTTCATGGCTGTATGGAGCTGCTCAAGGTGGACGGTCAACTGGTCAACCTGACTCTGGTGGAGTTCCGGAGGCTTGGCTACTTTGCTGAGGTCCTCTTTGACACATGTGGCATCACAGACAGGTATCTAGAAGGGCATCTCCCTAACAAGTGGGAAGCTTGTTCTGAGCCCATTTCCATATAGTCACGGTGGCCTTTTCTTTTTAAAATAATCTCCCTTTTCCTCCTGTCAGAGTCCTCCCCCATTCTTCCTTGACCTCTTTCCTATTTCTTCCTGCAAAGTCACAGGTGTCCAGGATTGAAAGAAAGTTCCTATTCAGTCCTAAGGTTTTTTGTTTGACAGGGGCTGGGCATTTTC
The DNA here is from genome assembly GCA_004025045.1 of Sigmodon hispidus. Lineage (NCBI taxonomy): Eukaryota > Metazoa > Chordata > Mammalia > Rodentia > Cricetidae > Sigmodon > Sigmodon hispidus. Next base: position 20,932 of record PVIH01012850.1, read on the forward strand.
CCTTAATTTGGGAGAAAGGGAAGACAGAAGGTGATCCATGTAATCTACCTAGTGCCCCTGTGTCTGAGGTTGTACCCAGCTAGTTAGGTTGGAGTGAGCCACTGAGTCATGGCACTTTGGGAAACTGGGAATGACCTCCTTTCAAGTCGCCTTCCATTGGTGTTGACCTCTTCCCTAGATGCAGCCCCAACATGTGTGAGCATGACGGCCGCTGCTACCAGTCCTGGGATGACTTCATCTGCTACTGTGAACTTACTGGCTACAAGGGAGTTACCTGCCATGAACGTAAGCTGGATGGTACAGGGAAAGGTGAACTGCTAAAGCTGGTGTGGGTTTGAGCGTTCTTATAGCCTTATAACTCCACAGTTGCCTCTTTACCCCCTTTAGCTTTGTATAAAGAATCCTGTGAAGCCTACCGGCTCAGTGGGAAAACATCTGGAAACTTCACCATTGATCCTGATGGCAGTGGACCCCTGAAGCCATTTGTAGTGTATTGTGATATCCGAGGTAAGTGGCTTTGATGGGTGGGGATCTTTGATGGGGGCTGAGTTGCTGCATGTATAAAGGACATGTAGAAGATGCAGAGGTCAGGAAAACTGCAGGAGATACAAGATGAAGCTGTAGCTAGAGTAAAGGACAGTGTGGAATGGGGACATGTAAAATTTTTTAATGTAGCCTTATAGATAAATTCCAACTTCTGGCCATTTCAGCCACCTTATCTCCAAGGTAGAGGGCACAAAGCTGGGCTGCAGTGAAGTGGCTAGCCATTTTTATTGGCTCTCGGCAGCAGCAGGGTTGGTGGTTTGATTGATATTCAGCCAAAGCTCTGTCCCCTCTCTTCCAGAGAACCGAGCGTGGACAGTTGTGAGGCATGACAGGCTGTGGACAACTCGCGTGACCGGTTCGAGCATGGAGCGGCCCTTTCTGGGCGCCATTCAATACTGGAATGCCTCCTGGGAGGAAGTCAGTGCTCTGGCCAATGCTTCCCAGCACTGTGAGCAGTGGATCGAGTTCTCCTGCTACAATTCCCGGCTGCTCAATACTGCAGGTTGAGCCTGGTGGAAGGGAGGGCGAGGCATAGCTGGAGGAGAGTCTTGGGTCGGGTGTGAGGGGGTCAAACAAGATCAGGGCTGCTTGCACCTGGGTATGAGGGGCTCAGAGGCTGATGGAGGGGCAGGGCCTGGAAGCTGCCTGGCGTCTTCCCCAGGAGGCTACCCCTACAGCTTTTGGATTGGCCGAAATGAGGAACAACATTTCTACTGGGGAGGATCTCAGCCTGGGATCCAGCGCTGTGCCTGTGGGCTGGACCGGAGCTGTGTGGACCCTGCTCTGCACTGCAATTGTGATGCAGACCAGCCACAGTGGTAAGGGGACAGGAAGGCAGGATTTTCGGGACTCTAGGGGCAGCAGAGAGGCAGGGTTGAGTCACTGCATCCTGTTCCCACAGGAGAACGGACAAGGGGCTGCTGACCTTTGTGGACCATCTGCCTGTCACTCAGGTCGTGGTAGGAGATACGAACCGCACCAGTTCTGAAGCTCAGTTCTTCCTAAGGCCTCTTCGTTGTTATGGTGACCGTGAGTGTCAGACTCTGTTAGTGTACCTTCCGGTAGTCACTGTTTTTAAAACCTACATCACCTGACCCACTAGGACCCTCCTCTGGGTCACATGGCTAGGTGCTGTGATCTGACTCTTGTTCTTCCTCATTCAGTCTATTCCTTAGTTCCCCTCAGTCTCCCTCAGTATCCCCACTCTGCCTTTAAGCCTCCTGGCCATGGAGGTTCCCTCACTTCACCCTCCAACTGCCTTATCAAGGTCTTCCTCGCTGTTCTTTGCAGGCAATTCCTGGAACACTATCTCCTTCCACACCGGAGCCGCACTGCGCTTCCCCCCAATCCGTGCCAACCACAGCCTCGATGTCTCCTTCTACTTTAGGACCTCAGCTCCCTCGGGAGTCTTTCTGGAGAACATGGGCGGCCCTTTCTGCCAGTGGCGCCGACCTTACGTGCGAGTGGAACTCAACAGTGAGTAGTTAGCCCAGGAGGAATGTGGATGGATGGGGGTGACCAAAGAGGCTGTTAGGGAACAAGACAGTCAACCCTTTTGAGAAATGACAGGGAAGGGATCTGAGATGACTGTGGACCCTAGACTTACTGTCTTGATGTCTGGCTATGTGACCACAACCACATGCTTTGCTTCTATGGGTCTTTGGCCCCTTACTTGGGAAGGAGATAGACTCTGGAGTCTCAACTATAACTAGCTATGGCTTCTAGCCTGAGCATGTGAGCTGGGAAGCTGATTCTACTAATTTGCAAATTTGGGAGACAGATTATGTGGTTTTAAGCCATTTGTAGGTTTTGGACATAGTGGAGGAGAGTGATTGTATTTGGGCCGGGATGCTGAGAGGGATCTTGGGGACCAAGCTCACTTTTCCCCTCTTACCCACCGTTTTGCTGTCCAGCATCCCGGGATGTTGTCTTTGCCTTTGATATTGGCAATGGGGATGAGAATCTCACAGTGCACTCAGATGACTTTGAGTTCAACGATGATGAATGGCATTTGGTCCGGGCTGAAATTAATGTGAAGCAGGCCCGGCTGCGAGTGGACCATCGGCCCTGGGTGCTACGGCCCATGCCCCTGCAGACCTACATCTGGCTGGAGTATGACCAGCCCCTCTATGTTGGTGAGCAGCAAGCCAGGGGCAGGGAGTGTGCCTCCATGACATTTCTACTCTTCCACAGGCCATTCTCCATGTTTCTAGGAAGCCCATGTTCCAATCTTCTATGCCCCAGAGTGAGCCAGGGGACCATTTATCTTCTCTGGTCCCTTATAACCTCATCTATAATCCTGGTCCCCTTGCCTCCCTTCCCACTCAGTATTTAATCCTGTTTCTGGCTCTACAGGCATTTAGAGGGAGCTCTTGAGATGCTCTACCTTTGAGCCATACCCCCTAATCTCTCCATTTATTCCTGACCAGGATCTGCAGAGCTTAAGAGGCGCCCTTTTGTGGGCTGCTTGAGGGCCATGCGTCTGAATGGAGTGACTTTGAACCTGGAGGGCCGTGCTAATGCCTCTGAGGGCACCTTCCCCAACTGCACGGGCCACTGCACCCACCCTCGGTTCCCCTGTTTCCATGGAGGACGTTGTGTGGAGCGATACAGCTATTATACCTGTGACTGTGACCTTACAGCTTTTGATGGACCATATTGCAATCATGGTCAGTGCTGCTGGTTATGGGATGGTGGTGGACATGGAGCCTTGGGACATGATGGTAGGCCAGAGGGAAGGGTAGAGAGGATGCAAGTCAGCATCTTGGAAAACTAGAATTGTTAAAGCTCTTAAATGAGACAGTCAGGCATTTGAAGATGCTGGGGGAATACAAATGCATAAAGGAAAAGGGAGTGTTGGTACAGATAGCTGATGCTACAAGAGTTCCAACATTAAGAAAATAATTTTCCCATCATCCTACTATTGCCAAGGTCACACAGGTTGCTCCCATACCCCATGCACATCTACTTTGTGCATATGCAGACGTGTGTGTGTGTGTGTGTGTGTGTGTGTGTGTGTGTGGTGCACACACACATGTGTGGAGACCAGAAATGCATACCTTGTGTTTTCAAACAGGGTTTCTCACTGGAACATTGTACTTACCAATTAGAAGGCTAGCTGGACAGTGAACCTCAGAGATGGATCCTCTTGCCTCCGCCTCTCTAGCAGTGGGATTACAAATGTGTACCATCACACCTATCTTTCTGAGTGGGAGCTGGAGATCAAACTTAGGTCCTTCTGCTTTCACAGCAAGCATGTCACCACTTTATTTTTCTTAGTTCTCGTATTGACTTTGCCTTCACAATGCATTTTTCCTCTGCTATTTCCTGTCTGACCTATCACTGCATTCCCAAAACATGTCTATAAGCTGACTCTTGCTTGAGATGAGCCTTGAAATTCAATATACCCAGATTACATTTCACCAAGGCTAGCCCAAAGTAATCTGTGGGGCAGGTGAGTGACTGTAGACGAAGTCTGGTGGTCTAGGGAGATACAGGGGAATATGAATAATAACATATATTTGCATGGAGTCAGGATATCTCAATTCTAGCCTTGGCCTTCTACATAAACTGTGTGTTCTTGGGAAGTCACTACCCATTTTTTAAAAAAGATAATTTATCTTTATTTTATGTGCATTGATGTTTTGCCTGTATGTATGAGGGTGTCAAAAACCCTGGAACTGGAGTTACAGACAGTTGTGAGCTGCCATGTGGGTGCTGAGAATTGAACCCAGGTCTCTGAAAGAGCAGCCAGTGCTTTGAACTGCTGAGCCGTCTCTCTAACCTGTCACTACCCATCTGTATGCTTAAGTTTCCTAAATGTGGTGGTGAGACTGGATGATCTTTCGGGTTTCTCATACTCTGTTTAGTGCTAGCTGGAGTGATGCAGGCCTGTAAACCCAGCACTTGAAGGGCTGAGGCAAGAGGATTGTAAATTCGGGATACAAAGAAAGAAAATTTCTTCAAAATCAAAAGGAAAAAAAATCCTATTAAGAGTAAATAGTGGGGGCTGGAGAGATGGCTCAGCAGTTAAGAGCACCATCTGCTCTTCCAGAGGACCCGGGTTCGATTCCCAGCACCCACATGGCAGCTAACAACTGTCTGTAGTTCCAGTTCCAGGCAAACACCAAGGCAAATAAATAAATAAATAAAGGAAAAAAAAAGAAAAAGAAAACAAAGCAAACAAAATAAAATAAAATACTTAAAAAAAAAAAAGAGTAAATAGTGGCAGATACTAAAGTGTGTGCACGGACTGGTAACGTAAAACCCCCTTGAACTCGTGACTAAGATGTGTGGGCCTTCACCTTCATGTCTTTGCTTTAGATATTGGTGGATTCTTTGAGACTGGCACATGGATGCGCTATAACCTCCAGTCAGCGTTGCGCTCTGCCGCCCAGGAGTTCTCCCACATGCTGAGCCGACCTGTGCCAGGCTATGAGCCTGGCTATATTCCGGGCTATGACACCCCTGGTTACGTGCCTGGTTACCATGGCCCTGGGTACCGCCTGCCCGACTATCCGAGGCCTGGCCGGCCTGTGCCGGGGTATCGGGGGCCTGTCTACAATGTTACTGGAGAGGAGGTCTCCTTCAGCTTTAGCACCAGCTCTGCTCCTGCTGTCCTCCTTTATGTCAGTTCCTTTGTACGGGACTACATGGCTGTGCTCATCAAAGAAGATGGTAAGTTCTCCATGCCTCTTTTCCTCCAGGTATCCAAATTCCCATAACTATTGATTGACTAATGCAGAGGTCCAGTCCTTTGGCAGATGGGAGTTTGGGAGCTGAGAGAAGATCCCACACTCCTCCTCCTGCCCCACAGGGACCCTACAGCTTCGGTATCAATTGGGCACCAGTCCTTATGTGTACCAGCTAACCACTCTGCCAGTGACTGATGGTCAGCCTCATAGTGTCAACATCACCCGGGTCTACCGGAACCTCTTCATCCAGGTACAGGTGGAAGGGGAGGGCCCAGTGAGGTCACAGCTTCATGATCTTGGCTGTGGCACACCCAAGAAAATGTCAAATGATTACCTGTCTGAAACACAGCTCAGTACACATGGGATTTTTACATGTATTAACTCTTATAACCCTTATAATAGTTCTGGTTGGCAGTTACTCTGAACTCCATTTTACGAACCATTAAATAGGCTGAGAAAATGAAGTGTTTTTTATCAAAGTCAAATCACTAGCAGGTAGGGATGTGGCTTAGTTGATAAAGGGCTTGCCTGACATGCATGAAGTCCTGGGTTCCATCCTCAGCAATGCATAGACTGGGTGTGTAATATCAATATGTTGGAGGTTGAGCGGGAAGATCAGAAGTTTAAGATCAGACCTGCTACATGGTAAGTTTGAGGCCAGCCTGGGCTACATGAGAGCCTGTATCAAAGTGGGGGAAGGTATGTGGTGAGATGTCTCAGTGTGTAAAGGCAAAAGCCTGAGTTTGATCCTGAGAGCCATGCTGTAAAAGGAGAGAAATGACCCTTGCATGTTGCTATCTGAACTCAGATTGTCTGGACTCTAGACCCCATAAAAAATAAAAAGTGTAGCTGGACACAGTGGCCATGCCTTTAATCCTAGCACTCAAAGAAAGAGAGGCAGGCATGGATCTCTGGGTTTGAAGTCAGCCTGACCTACAAAGTAAGTCCAGGACAACTAGGCTATGTATGTCCCCCCAAAATAGAAAGAAAATGTGAGAAGAGAAAGTCAAGCTACTGGTAAACTGGAAACCTAGGGGTCAGAAGCAGATTGTTTGAGCCATGTGTCAAACCCTAGCTCTGGGATCAGGGGTTGTTCATTTTGAGCAAGGATCCTTAGGGCAGAGTGAATTCCTTTCTGGTCCTGGCTGTGTGCATCTATGGCTTTCCTCTCTCCTTCCCCAGGTGGACTACTTCCCGTTGACAGAACAGAAGTTCTCTCTGCTGGTGGACAGCCAGCTGGACTCACCCAAGGCCTTGTATCTAGGGCGTGTGATGGGTAAGCTGCTTCTATGAGTCTGGGGTGAGTGGAGATGAGGCTCCTGGAGTATACAGTGAGGAAGTGGGAGCAGTGAGCAGAGGGCATGAGGGATGGATAAGATAGACAGAAGAGGGGCTTCTGGGTGTCTCAAACACCTCTTTCTGGACCTGCTTCTCCCTCAGAGACAGGAGTCATTGACCCAGAGATCCAGCGGTACAACACTCCAGGTTTCTCAGGATGCCTGTCTGGTGTTCGGTTCAACAATGTGGCTCCCCTCAAGACCCATTTCCGTACCCCCCGCCCCATGACTGCTGAGCTAGCGGAGGCCATGCGGGTTCAGGGAGAACTGTCGGAATCTAACTGTGGAGCTATGCCACGAATTGTCTCGGAGGTGCCACCTGAGCTTGATCCCTGGTACCTGCCCCCAGGTAAGTCTCTAGACAGACAAAACAAGGGAGGAGTAATGGCAATGGGAAATGTCTCTGAGCACAGAGATGGTGTTCCCTAACCAGCCCTTTCTCCTTTTTAGATTTCCCGTACTACCATGACGACGGATGGGTGGCCATACTCTTAGGCTGTGAGTAGCATTGACCTCCTTGTCAGTATCCCTCCTGATTCCTGTCCTCAGGGCTGAGAAATGAGGTCTTAGATGTGAGATGGTATGAATAAGGGGGGATATAGGCTATGTTATCAGTATAGAACTGAGCAGAGACTTCTTAATATCTGAGGCTATATATTTTCTTCTAAAAAAGATTTATTATGTACACAGTATTCTGCCTGCATGTATGCCTGCGGGCCAGAACAGATCTCATTACAGATGGTTGTGAGCCACCATGTGGTTGCTGGGAATTGAACTCGAGGCCTATGGAAAAGCTGACAGTGCTCTTAACCTATGAGCTGTTTTTCCAGCCCACAACTATACATTTTTAATTAAAATAAAATATTAAAATGTAGCAGCCATCATTATAGGATGAAAAAAGAGGTGCAGTACCAGCTATTGAAATTAGAAATTGGAGATGCTGTCGGAATTATGGAAAGACTAAAATGGGCAGGGGATCAGCCAGGAATTCAGCCCTAGATACAAGGATAGCCTGACAGGTACATGATGCTTTTGCAGTAAAGATCTTCCCTAAGTTGTTGTTTTTTTTCTGTCCAGTTTTGGTGGCCTTCCTGCTGCTGGGGCTTGTGGGAATGCTGGTGCTCTTCTACCTGCAAAATCATCGATACAAGGGTTCCTACCACACCAACGAGCCCAAGGCCAGCCACGATTACCATCCTGGCAGCAAAGCTCCTCTACCTCCTTCAGGCCCTGCCCAGGCTCCTGCCCCCACTCCAGCTCCCACCCAGGTCCCAGCCCCATCCCCAGCCCCAGCTCCAGCTCCAGCTTCTGGCCCAGGCCCCAGGGACCAGAACCTTCCTCAAATCTTGGAAGAGTCCAGGTCTGAATGAGTCAGAAGGGCTTCAGGGACCAAATCCAAGTCCTCCAAGTCCCCCCCAACTCCTTCCTCTTCCCTTCCCTGCCAGGGACATTTGGCTCTTCTTAGCAGGCTCTGTTCACCCAGAGGATTCCCCTCTTGCCAAGTTTGGTGGGCAGAGCTACAGATGGGACTGAGGGGAGTGGCCGAGCCTCACTGCCTAAACCAATGCCCTGCTCACCCCTTCCTGCTCATCCCTTTCCCCGGCTCCTGGCTGTTCGCCTGCCCCACAGGAGAAGCCCCATGGGGCGGAGACTGGCCTTTCCTGCTATCTGTCCCAGCTGCTGGCAGGGATTAACAGGGAGATGAATTGTCTCCTTTCCTGTGTACATTATCAGCACGGACAGATGTGGGGGACTGCCAGGACTGCACAGGGCATGGGGGGGAGGAGGCTGCTAAGACACACCCCTGAGCCTCCCCCCTGCTCTGCTGACCGGCTGTCTTCCATCTGCTTCCTCTCAGCTGGGGGTGAGCCAGGGAGGACTTCACATTGTCACCACCTCACCCCAGCCCCTTTTGTTTTTACAGAGACCAAGAGGCCTCAGTATAGCACTTTAGTACCTTGCTGCTTCACATGCTTTAGCCAAAGCCATAAAAACCTGCAAGTAGAAAAAAATAATGCAGACACCCTGCCTAGCCAGCCTTCTGCGCTTCCACTTCTCTCTAAGATATGCAATAGCCTGGTGCCTGTCTGCAGGCCTGGCCCCCTCCAATGCATGAGGAGCCCTCTTCCCTCTGCTCAGAGATGCTGCTGTGTTTGCCCAGGTCATATCTGTTATATATATTTTTTGTTGCAAAGTCTCTCTCCAGAGAAACTATATATTAATCTAATTTTTAAATTATTTGTTTATATATAAAAGAACTCGGTGGGCTGTCCCGTGCTGTGCTGGAGTCTGTGGTGAGCCCCTTCCGTGCTGGCTGCTCACCCAGCTTGCGGGCCTCCATCATAAAGCAGGGCACAGTCTACTGTGCCCTCAGCAGAGCAGGCCAATAAAGCAGAGCGGCAGAGCCCCAGTCTGTGTGTTGTAGTTGACGGTTGGTCATGGGATAGTTTGTTTTTTGCGTCCCACTAAATCTTTATTTTATTCATGAGAAAATAAGTGCTTTTAAGGGAACTATTCTGAGAAATTAAAAATTTGTAGTCCTTAAAACCTATGTGTATAAAACTGGGTAGTGGTGGTGCATGCCTTTAATCCCAGCACTAGGGAGGCAGAGGCAGGGAGAAGAGTCTCTGGCAAGCCTGCTCTACAGAGTAAGTTCCAGGATAGCCAGGGCTACTCAGAGACCCTGTCCCTAAAAAACAAGCCTACACATCCACCAGTGCCTTCACCCTGGTCACTCTCCCGGCCCCCTAGACACCAGAGGATAGTGAGGATCTGAGAGCTGACGTTTCTGTCCACTCTGCTTCCGTGTCCTCTCCTCTGATCCTCCTAGGCCACACACAAGACACAACTTGCCAAGATGGATTCTAACACTTTATTAGATAAGAGGTCACAAGCCACAGGACTTTAAAGTGCAAGAAATTCACTGGCAATAAAGCCGCAGACAGAGCAGCTCCCCACCGGTCCACACCATCTCTCTGTAGCCATTCTTTTATATGAGGTGGGGTACAAGTGGGGAAGAAGGTTGGGACCCGTCATTAGAAGGACAGCAGGGACCAAGATCGGGCAGCTAGAGGAGCGTGAGCATTAGCGGCCTGAACCTCATAAGGAGGGGCTGCCTGCCAGTGAGGCTTGCTGAGGGAAAGCTGATGTCAGTCTAGAAGCAACAAGTTTTAAAGCATTCCTCATGGCCAGGCCCTTGTCCACCTGTCTCTGGTTTCCCCAGAGAATTAATGAGTAATTCAGAGCCTACAGTTAGGCTTGAGGGTATCCCTGATACACACAGTACACACAAACTGCCAGGAGATGTTAATGTCAGAATTGGGGGGGAGGGGAGGCTGACCCAATTGAGGGGTGGGGTGAGGAGAAGCTACTCCCAGGAGCTGAAGGGTGTGTGCTGAGTGTGAGGTACACGTGCCTACCAGTATGGTGAGGGAGTGTGTATGTGCACAAGCATGCATGTCCCATGCAAATTCCTAAGAGGCAGTATGGGCAGGAGGAGCCTGGCTTCTTTGGTGGGACAAGCACTGACTGGTGGGGAGAAGGGAGCGGTCAGGGAGAACCATGGGGAGGGAAGCAGGAAGACTGTTCCCATTCTAACACTCCAGGCCAGTCTGTACCTGCCTGGGTCCTTTCTGCTGTGCAGCGCCCCTGTTCTCGGCACACCGCACCGCACCGCGCCGCTCTGCACCACACCAAAGGCAGCTGGGCCAACTAGCTTTTGTCCTGTGTCAAGCCAGCTCCTTCTGCCTCTCTCAGGACATAAGACAGAACTCCTCTTCCTCCTTCAGAAGTGGGATTTGGGCAGGAGCCCCGAGACTTTGGCTCCACTCCAACCTACTTCCTTCTAAAAGGAAGTTAAAGTGCTTTGTTCTGCATGGATCCCAGAGAGAATGGTGGTGTGCCTGCCAGGCTGCCCACACTGTGACACCTCCCCCTTCAGACACTACCAACAGCAGGTAGCACAGTGAACCACACTAGCAACCTCCCCTCACTAGTCTAGTCTAGACCCAGCTACCCTGAAGAAAGAAGCAAAGCTGCCCCGTGTACCGCTCTGAGGAATGGGAGGAAGGGCCTGATGACCAGCGCAGCTTAGTGACCCAGAGTACTTCCTCCCAGCCAGCCCAGGCCTGCTGCCACAGCCCCAACTTTGGAAGGAGCTGAGTCACTGGGGCCTGCTGTTGGAGTCTGAAAAAGCCCTAGTACCCCACAGTCTACACGATAGGCCTTTCCAAGCCTCCTGGGCCTAGGCTCTGGCTGGCTCTCCCTCTGTCCACAGGAGGGTGGCACTTAGCTTTCCTGGGCAGCCTTAAATCTCTGCTTTAATGTCTCAGAGAAGCATTTCTCTCTGAGTTCTGTCTGTAATGCCTATCAGGCTCATCTCTAACCCTGAGCACCTGGAGGCTCCAGGGACCTGGTTTTACTTAACAATGTCTGACAGCCTGACACAAGGACTCTTGGCTGGGAAAGCTAAAATGGTGCTGCTTCATTCCTGAGGCCCACAGTTTGGGAGCTGAGGAGAAATCAAGCATCGACATCCACCCCAGCCCATGACCTCCTGCTCTGATCTGGAGGTGCATCTCTCACATGTGATTTCTCCTGGGACAAGAGGCAGTGTATCTCCTTGGAATACAGTGGAGGCCTAGTCACACAGGCGTGGGTGGGGCTTCTCAGCACAGACAACATTGCAGGAGCTGGAGCAGCGGTGATGTGTGCCTGAAGCCAAGACAATACTGCTACCACAGCACTGCCACAGGGCCCAGAGCGCTAGAAGACGTCAGTCTCCCTCTCGATGCCCACATACTTGAGGGCATCAGCTTGGCTGTACCTACCCAAGAGCAAGGAGGAGAAACGAGGTTACCCTGTGATCTATAAGACGGGGTCCCCTCCTGTTTCACCCCTCCCATTCCTGGCAGCCATTTGTAATGTTCCTGGTTCTGAGGCCAAGAACAGCAGCTACAGACCCCAGCCTCCACCCACTCCAGCTGCCGTGAGCCCCAAAGCAGTTCCAACCTCCACTCCTGCCTTAGTGCCAATCACCTCACCTATAATCAAAGAAGAGCTCTTCGCCAGCCTGAATCGCTCTCTTGGCAAAGATCCCAATGCGGTGATCTCCGTTCACCATGACCACTGCAAAGAGAAGACAAAGCTGAGCTGGCTTCCTGGTCATCCTAGACACGCTGCACTGCGAGCCTGTGCTCAGGTGAATCCTCGGCTGGTTTTCTCCAAATTCCCAGTAGAATCAAATGGGAGTAGGAATGTAATCACAAGGCACTTCTCTCTCTGCTTTTAAATCTACTACTGTAGCCAGTGACTTTGGGGGAAACAGAGACCTTTAAGTCATGACTGAGGGAAACATATTTAATGTGGTCAGTGAAAAAAGTATGGAAGTGAGAGGCCTAAAGTGATGTCAGAAACTAATCATGAGTATCCCTGAAAAAACCTGAATGGTGAGCCAGGCGGCACAAGCCTTTAGTCCTAGCACTCAGGAGGTAGAGGACGGCAGATCTCTGATTTTGAGGCCAGCCTGGTCTATAGAGCTAGTTTTAGGACAGCCAGGACTACACAGAGAATCCTGTCTCAAAAAAAAAAAAAGTAAATAAAAATAAAAATTTTAAAAAGTTGAATGATGGATAAAAATCATAGTGCACGAGGTATTTAACCCACCCCATTTCCTATGCTACTGAAGACACTCACCTTTGGCATAACAGTTGGGATTCACTGAATGGTTGGCAAAGCGAATTTTGTTTCCTTTCCGGGTAGCATCCACTACGAAATCTATATGATATAAATAAAAAAAAAAAAAAAAAATCATTGAGTGTCCCAGGAAACTCTACCTCCCCACCCCCGGTGGAGGGGGGATAGATGGACAAGGTCTAGGTCTGTGGCCCAGGAGGCCTAGAACAGAAGGCACACCCCTCATGCCTCAGCCTCCCTAGTGCTGATACTATAGGTATGGGCCATTATACCCATTTCTGCTTGTTTGTTGGAGACAGGATCTCCACTTGCAGCTCAGGCTGGCTTCAGATTTGTCCTATTTCTCTTATCCCAGCCTTTCAAGTGTTGGGATTACAGGTGTGAACCAAGGCCCAGGGTGTCAGTCCCACACTTCTCTAGCTCTAGTTTAAAATCAGTTAAGTTGTAACAGAATCAATTTAGTCCAGCGGGAATGTGAAGCCTGGAATATAACAGGAAGAGCACATGGCCTCCTCAAGTGGGGACATTCCTGAAAGTCGTCCCACCACTGGGTAGGACAACTTCTCAAACGTTCCCAGTGTTCCCAGTACAAACAGAAGTCAGAAACGAACTGGAGCCTCTGGGCTTTCAAGTTCAACCACAGCACTTTGCTTGAAGTATCTACATGAAGAGTCAGTGCTGACTGGAGCCTGGATTACAGCAGAGGCTGCTTTAGTGTAAACACTTGCACGTGATCACCTTGGTACAAAAGGGAGGCCATGCCATACCATTGTTGAGGTTGAAGAGGAAGCTGGACATATATTTGTCATAGACCTTCCCTCGACGATCAGCCTCATCCTGAGAGATGAGCTGGAGGAGTAGACAAGGAACGAGAGAATGTCAGGCTGCCTGCTCAATGTACACCTGTCTGATCTGGGAGAGGCAGTGTAGGTCAGCAGGCTCAGGCTACACTAGTCCATCTCCACCCGGGCTGATCAGGGTGAAGGCTGGGGGAGCCAGACACCAATGCTTGACAAACGGTGGTTTGTTTCAGGACTGCAAACAGTTCTGTGGGATCCCCTGAGAGGCCACATGAAAACTGGTCTGAGTTATTTAGAGATGAATTCACAGAAGCCTAACCCACAGAAAATCAGAGAGCTTCTTGTCAGTACCTTCCCAGTAAGAACTCGGGCTGAACCTGGAGCACTCACCTCACCACAATATTCAGAAATGAATTCATTCTTCTGCACAGACTCCTTGATGAAGGTGCCCCATCCGGCCACATCGGAAGGGGCCAGCAGCAGGTGCTGGGGGAGAGGGAGGGAAGCCTTAGATGACAGGGTGGTAATGAGTGGGTGTGAGCACTGCATGTGCACATGTGTGATGGGGGCAGGTGGAAAGAACTACCAACTGTCAGGAGAACCTGAAAACAGACAAGGTCCAAATGATTCTGCTCTTGGGTGGGGGAGGGGAAGACAGTAGCCAGAAGTGGTACAGGAAACAGGACACTTTCTTCCCCTTCCTCAGGGACCTCCCAGGCTGAGTCTGGGCATCTCCTACCATGTAGGAGGTAGAAGGCCAACACCGGGCTAGGTGAGGGTCCAGTGGTAAGGTGCTTGTCTCTCAGGTACAGTCTTAGATTTAACCCAACACCAGAGGACAGACTGTGAGCATCCATGGCACTTACCCCTGTGCTCTGAAAATTTGATTAATTCGGCCACTGACAAAGTTTGCCAAGCACTTTCACATATAAACTTTGCAAGGAGCCATAGGAACAAGGACACCTGGGACCATTTCCTCTTCCCCTGTGAGCTTGACCCAAGAAAAGCCCTCACCTTTTTGAGGCCACGTTGGATGCTGCAGTTTTTGCAAGATACCACCTTGCAGTCCCAATGCTCTGAGGCCCCACAGGTGAGGCACAAGTCAGGGTCACACTCCCGTACTGCCAGATAGCAAGGACACTGCTTGGTATTGCACTGAGTCTTACAGCGACAACCAGGGAAACGGTTCTGGCCTGAATGGGGAGATGCGATGGTTAGGAAGCAGGTCCACACTAATGTGGGTCGGACACAGGGCAGCAGAGCAGTAAATGTGACATGTTTAAGAACCCTTAGAAGAAGAGGCAGAAGGTCCCTTCCCCTGAACAACAGGCCTTTCCCTTTCCAACAGTGAGGCACCTCCTTCAGGGCTCAGGAGATGGTTCAGTGGGTAAAGTTCTTATGAAAATACAAGAAACTGAATGGGATCTACAGAACTCACATACAAAAGCCAGGCATGGCAACCTGTGTGCTTGTGACCCTAGTGCTAGGAACGTAGAGACAGATTCCTGGAGCTCACTAACCAGACAGCCTTACCCTCATAGGCAGTGGAGCTCACTAACCAGACAGCCTTACTCTCATAGGCAGTGGAGCTCAGTAACCAGACAGACAGCCTTACCCTCATAGGCAATGGAGCTCACTAACCAGATAGCCTTACCCTCATGGGCAAGCCCTTAGTCCCAGTGAGATCTCATTTAAAGAAACAAGACAAATGGCTTCCGTGGACTGACACCCAAGGTTGACCTCTGGCTGAACGTGCATACACATGCACACACGAGTGCACTTACACAGATACACTATGAACTAATTCTCAACATTCAGGTTCAATAGACGGGAGGTGGGGGGGTGTTACCTGGAGATTCCCCAACAGGGTCCCCTCACATCCTTGATGACAGAATTTGGAAGTCAGGAGGAAGGAGCCCCAGAGAAAATGAAATCAGTGCTTTTCACTGTAAATCCTCATCAAAACAAGTATCATTTTGAGGACTGAATGCATCCGTTCTGTAGCGTCCTCCACCCAAGGCCCTCCCTAACATTAGCACTTATCTGCTGTGGCTAAGATCATTATCTGCTCCTTGTTAGGTGACAATCACAGCACAGCTGCCCTGCCACCGCACTCTGCAAGCCCAGAGGCTGCCTGCCAGCCACTGCACGGCCCAAAGCAGGAAAGGTGAGGTAGGATCCAAGTGAGAATTACTGTCCTGCTGACCCCCAGACTCCCGTCTCTTACCAGACATGTGCATATGTACGCACACATACACTTAGTTTTTTAAATTTATTTCTATTTTATGAGTTTATGTGTATAACTCCTTATTTATGTGCAACACACGCATGTGATATGCAGAGGTCAGAGGTCAGTGTTAGATCACCCTGAGCTATAGTTAGATAGTTGTTAAGAGTGTTAGGAACAGGAGCCAGGTTTTCTGCTTTTAACCGCTGAGCAAGCTTTCTAGCCCCCTACATACTTATTTCTAATTTTTAATTATATGTGTCTATCTGTGGGTGAGTATATTCACCTGAGTGCAAGAACCCTTGGAGGCTAAAAGGTAGCATCAGATCCTTTAACGTTAAAGCTGTATTTCCTTGAAAGCTGCCTGCCATGCAATGGGTGCTGGGAACCAAACTAGGGTTTTCTACAAGAACAATATGTACTTTTACCCATTCCAACTCCTCAATACTCAAACTCCTCAGCTAACTATGGTGGCACATGCCTTTAATCTCAACACTCAGGAGGCAGAGGCAGATAGATCTCTGTGAATTTGAGGCCATTTAGGACTGAACAGTGAAACCCTGTCTCAAAACAAAAACAAAAAAACTCCAGCTAATATAGAAATGTTGAAATGAAGTCTCTTTACCCTGCTTAAAAAAAGTGTTCTAAAGAACTCCAGTGGGATGAGTATAGACAGAGTGTTGCCTAGCAAGTACGAGGTCAGAGATTCAACCCCTAATACCACAACCAATCAGTCTTCAATTATTAAAGAGATATAAAGAATTATGGGTGCAGGACACACCCATAATTCAGGAGTTCAAAGTAAGGTCTGTCAAAAACTGTCAAAATCCCAAAAGAATTCTGTGTGTATTCTTTCTCTTTTCTTTCTTTCCTTTTTTAAGACTTATTTATTTTATGAATATGACTGCCCTATCTGCATATACAACTTTATGCCAGAAGAGGGCGCCAGATCTCATTACAGATGGTTGTGAGCCACCATGTGACTGCTGGACTGCTAGAATCACAATCTCTAGATCAGAACCTCTGGAAAAGCTGCCAGTGCTCTGAACCATTTCTCCAGTCCCTCTTTTTTCTTTTCTTAAACTGTCTTAAAAATTCTATTTATTTAGTGGGTGTGTACACAGGTGTAGGTACATCCTGCCATTTACACAACACAGGAAGCAGTTCTCTTCTTCCATCTTGTGGTTCCTGGAATCTAACTCAGGCTTCCCGGAAAGTTTGCCTTGATGCCTTTACCTGCTGAACCACCTGACCAGCACGCTTTTCTTTTTTTCTCTCCCCCCCCTCCAGTTTTCTTTTGTGAGGCAGGGTTTCAGTCAGGGTTTAAGTGATTCACCTGCCTCTTTCTCCCAATGTTATAGCCACTGTATCCAGCTAAACAAATCTGGAGATGGTAGAGGTTGTTGAAACATGGTTACATTAGCCACACAAGTTGGTCTTGAGCTCTGATCCTCCTGCCTCAGACTCCTACAGTGGCGTTCCAGACCTAGTTACACACTATCACATTCAACCCATTTTTTTCTTCCACGTTTACATTTATTTATGTATATGTGTATGTCAAGTGTGCGTGGACGCCAGAGGACAGAAGGTGTCACATCTCCTGGAGCTGAAATTACATGGCTGTGAGTTGCCTGACATGGATGCTGGGAACCAAAATCAAGTCCTCTGGAAGAGCAGAAAGTGCTTTTAACCACGGAGCTACCCCTCTAGCCCTAACACTTTTTAAAGAGTAACATCCTAAAAAGGAGACTGAGTTCACCTCAGAAAAGCTCCTGTTTGCTGGGTGGTGGCACCGCCTTTAATCCCAGCACTCAGGAGGCAGGGGCGGGTGGATCTCCGTAAGTCTGAGGCCAGCGGGGTAATTCTAGGACAGAGAAACCCTGTTTGGAAAAAAACAAAAACAAAACAAACAAACAAAAAGCTCCTGTTTCTGTTTTCCCTGGAAGAAGAAGACAGAAAAGCATTCTAGAAGTTCCTGCTTCCAGAATTCCCACCTGACTATCACAGCTGAGAAGGGTGTGCCTAACCCTAACCTCAGCTACAGTGGAAAGGGAAGCTGCTTGAAAACATAGGCAGTGGGCGGGAGGGGGGGGAGTTAGGAGGGACTGTGAGCCCAGGAGCTGAGGTGCTTGGATAAAGGAAAACAGGGGTTCTTAAAGATGTTCAGCAGTACGGGGAACTGGCTGCTCTTCCAGAGGACCTGGGGTTGACCCCCAGCACCCACATAATGGTTCACAACAGTCTGTGACTCCAGTTCCAGGGGATCTGACTCCCTTTTCTCACCTCTTAGGACAACAGACATGCCCACAGTGCGGACATATACGCAGGCAAAACACTTATATACATAATAAAATAATGCTTTAAAATTAAAGAGCCAACCAACCCCCACAACTTTTCCAGATGGCTCACACCTTCCTTCCCTGTAAGATGCCCGAGACATAGCAAAGACTATCAAAGGTCTCCAGGCAGCTACGGGGCAGGAGGGAGCCCAGACACGCCAGGGCCAACCAGTCTGGCAGATGATGGTGAAAGCAGGGTGCTCTTACAGTCTGGGCTGCATTGGCAGAACTTTTCACAGAAATTCTGGGTCATGATACAGGGGCAGGTGCTGTCACAGGGACGATCTGGGTGGTCGCAGGGTTGGTAGTTATACACCTGTGTAGAAGAGTTATCTAGAAGAGAATAGAACAGGATACTGCGTGACCAGGCTTCCTTGATGTCCCAAACCCCAGACGTTCCAGTGCCTCGAGTCAAAGCAGGCTTTTCCTAACCATGACCTTGGACATACTTAGCACCTGATAAAGTGGCTGACCCCAGTGCATAAACAAGTGAGGTTTCTGCTCTGTGGGCAGGGTATAGAGATGGCCCGAGATAACAAGGCAGCTACTCCAAACATTAAAAGAGGTCTGGCGAACAGCACACTAGGAAACTCAGAGACCACAGGCCTCACGTTCATCTCCTGAGAGGGCATCTCAGCTGTAGCCACTGGCTCAGCCCTTTAGATGTTACCAAGAAATCTGCAATCTGCAGAAGCAACAAGGGTCAACCAGAGAGCTACAAGTGCAGCAGGTGATAACCACAGGGTGAGGCCTCAGTCTGAGCTCTCTCTCTCTCTCTCTCTCTCTCTCTCTCTCTCTAGAGTGTGTGTGTGTGTTGTGTTGCCTAGGATGGAGGAGCCCATGTGTGTGTGTATGTCTGTGTGGTGTGGTATGGTATGTGTGTGTGTTGCCGAGGATGGAGGAGCCCATGACCTTGAACATGCTAAGTACATACTCTACTCTGATCTCTCCACCTTTCTACTGAACTTACCTTTCTTCAGCTGAATTTTCCTGCAGTGTGCGGCCCACAACCTAGTAGGAAAAGAGAAGGACAGGTCTGTGTCATGGTCTCTGTAGATGCAGACAAATGACAGCATGCCCTGCTCTGAGGACAATGGCGAAGGATCCTTCCAGGGTTCCTAAACAGGAGGCACCTACCTTGGTTTGCAGAACCTAGAACCTGTCTAATGAAGCAAAAACTCACAAAGCTGTCTTTTCTCACACCATTACTTCTTCCGACCCCCTCTGCCAGGCAGAGCTCTAAGACAGCAGGTGGGGAAGCCTTCCAGTGAGGACACTGACGGGAGGAAGACAGGACTTCCTCTGTAGCTAGAGCCAGAGCCACCTCCTTTCTTTGGTTGGTAATACACATCAGAGAACTTGGCCATCAGAGAGAAACAGGGTCTCACCACGTAGCCCTGGCTGGTCTGACACTATGTAGATCAGGCTGGCCTTAAATTCACAGAGGCCCTCCTGAGGGCTGAGATTAACCATGCCCAACTATTAGCTTTCTTCAGCTACCAATCAATAAACAATGTTATGTAACTCTGAAAAACAAGATATATAAATTTACAGATAAAGAAAAGGAACAAAGGCCTCTCAGAGTTGAAAAGTGGGGAAGATGGTCGCCACCTAAGAAGTAAGCAACCTTAGCACAGAGCTTTAGGCTAGCCATGTTCTATGGGCTAAAACCCCAGACAGCTAGCTCAGAGTCCTCAGTGTAGGCAACAGGGAAGAGCTGGTCCTAGTCACAGATCCTCAGGGAGGACTGGGACACTGGCTTGCATCTAAGTGTCCCCATAAGATGGGCTGGCTCTACCCAGTGCAGCGAGCAGCCAGCAGGAGGCAAGGGAACAGTGAGAGTTCAGACCACAGAAAACCCGGCTGGAAGAGTTCTTTGCCACCCTTGCCTGTGTTTTCTTTTCTTCTTCTGTGAAGGGTTCATGAGTTCATCTGTTGGCAGCTTCAGGATAAGCGACTCCTTGACTGCAAACTGAAAGACCTACAAGAGAAAGGACAGGACCAGGTGACCAGGCGAGTGACTGGGCAGGTGCCGGGCTCATGAAGGATCTGAGATTTGCAAACAGCTAACTGGGCATCTTTTTAGTCAGAGAGAAACAGGGTGTGGCGGGGTGGGGACCACTGGCTCTGAAGGTTTACTTAGACTCAGGAAGCAGAATTACTGAACACAGCACTGCTGTCCATCATCACTGTCTTTCAGCCACTCTTCAAGGACAGCGAGATGCTCAATAGGCTGGCCTCTTCTAGGAAGAGAACTGCAAGTGCAGAGAGGCCTCATGGGAAAGGTGTCACCAGGCTAAGCACTGGCTCCCTCTGTTGGCAGAAAGGCAGCAGACCTTGGCTGTCCATCAGGGCAGCATTTCACAAGAAGGCTGGCTCTTCTTCCACGTGCTTCTTCCTTTTTAGCATTTATTTTTAGTCTCCTCTCCCTTGCTTCTCTATTTATTCCCTTTGTGACTATGGAACCTTCTGATGTCCTGTAAAACTACAAATGGTACCAGGAAATGATGTCTTTTAGAAAGAAACTAACCACAGAATTCTACAGACCCTTAGGTTAAGGAACCTGTGCTGGGGGGGGGGGGGGAAGGCAGGAAAAACACTTGCCTTGCAACCTTGATGACCTGAGTTCAGTCCACAAATTCTATTGTTTAAGGAAAGAACCAACTCCCAAAATTTGTTCTTTGCCCTCCACAGACGTGCTATAGCAAGTGCACACTCACACACTACATCCCCCACTCTCTCTTTCTCTGTCTGTCTCTCTGACTCTCTGTCTCTGTCTCTCTCTCTCTCTCTCTCTCTCACACACACACACAAATAATAAAAGTTTCAAAAGAATCCATGTTGCAAGGAAACAGACATGGGCTCTGAAATGGAAGTGCAAGTCCTCACTGGACACACGAAGGAACATGAAACAGGTTCTTAACCCCTTCTGAAACCACAGGCCTAGTAATGCTTGAGAATGTGCTTCTAGCAAAAGACCTGCAGAAGTCAGGAGCCATGCGATCAGGGATCTGGCACTGAGCTCCTTCTGGCTGGACAGACTGGCTCAGACACCTGACTGTCATCTCTGGCCTGTACTGTTCTCCCTGCCGTCTCTTCTTTCAAGAGTTATACACATGTGTGTCTGTGTAGACAAGTGTGCAGGCTGGAGGCCGCTTCTCTCCTAATGTGTAGGTCCTGGGACAGAACTTGGGTCATCATGCACCTTTGCCTGCAGAGCCATCTTAGCAGGCTGCAATCTTTTCTTGCCTCTGGAGCATCAGTGGCTATTGTCAAAGTGCATTTCCAGGGATGGTTTGAGTGAGAAGGCTGAGGTCTGCGCCCAGGTATTGGGAATGGTAACTAGAAAACCTAGTGATAGGAACCCTGGAATAAAGCATGTGAAGAAGGGTTTGGAGGGTTAATCCCAGACTTGGGAGGAAGAAGTGGATGTCTCTGAGCTCAATGCCAACCTAGTCTACAAAGTGAGCTCTAAGCCAATAAACCCTGTCTCCAAAAATATGCACACACACACATTCACGCTCTCTCTCTCTCACACACACACACACTAGACACAGGGTTTGTGATCAAGGCCGCTCTCTATGGTCTAAGAGAGGTTTACAAGACAGTTTCAGTCTGGACACACCCTTCCGAGCAGTGAAGAAAGGGCTCACCCTGTTGCTGTCAGGAGGTACCTGCTTGCAAGTCTTTGTCCCCAGGAGCCTGGCTATTGAGCAGAAGTTGTTGAAGTAGGTGCCATGGAAGACTCGGAAAAGAGATTCTTCAGCTCCAGTCCACTCCACAGGCTCTGAGGGGGCTTCCACAACACAGAGCTGAGGGGGGGCTGGACTGCCTTTCTGTTTCGTGGGGGTCTGACAGCGAGAGTTAGCCTCTGAGCAAGGGAGAAAAACACAAACGCGTGGAATGCAGCCGTTGGTAGTTCCTGTGTCAGAAGCACATCATTCTGATTTGAAAAGGAGAATAGTTAGGAATGGAAACATTAGCTGTTCCACTCCATGGGACACACTCCTGTAAATCCAGGCAGCAGTCAGCTACAGTTTGTGGTCCCATATCCCCCCACCCCCCACCCGTCCTCGGTGTGTGTGTGTGTGTGTGTGTGTGTGTGTGTGTGTGTGTGTGTGTGTGGTGTGCCTCAAATTGCTTCCAAGTAAACTGGTAGAAAGAAATTAACAGTTTTAGTTTTTTGTTTTTTTTTTCCTTTTTTGATTTTTCAGGACAGGGTTTCTCTGTATAGTCTTGGCTGTCCTGGAACTCACTTTGTAGACCAGGCTAGCCTTGATCAAACTCAGACATCGTCTCCCGAGTGCTGGGATTAAAGGCATATGCCACCACTGCCCGGCAAGAATGAACAGTTTATAGAAGGTCTTAAGAGCTGAGCACTGACCCTGGTCTTTTCCGTTTACCTGAAGAACTGGAGGCCCAGTCATTGCCAGTGTCCCTGTCACTGTCCCCTTCCTTGTTCTCACCCACAGCAGAGGCTGATGTATTAGAGCAGGAAGCACTGACCACGTGGTGCCTTCGCCGGCGACGCCCAGAGCACTTCGACCGAGGGTTGTGGAGCATAGCATACTCCTTTGCTCCTTCCTGCAGTGAACACATAGGGAGAGCACAGGGTCTCCAGGCTGATGTCACCATCACAGAGCTTCATCTCTAATGATATTTTGGCTTCTATCTGTACCATACAAGTGGTACCATATTTTGACAGTAGTTAAACATTTGCAAAACATGGAAACAGCCTTTTCACAAAAGAAGCACCATATAATCTTAAAAGATAAAATCTATACATCTCCAGCTTTGAGTAATATATGAAATGCATTCTTTTGTTAGCTATTTGGACTTTGAGAACATCTACAAAGCAAGTGTCAGAGGGAATGAAACCTGCTGAAGAAAATGTAGCTCCATGTTTTAGAGGAGCTACATGAATAAGGGCCCCTCTCCCTAGGCCATCGCTCTTCACATAGGACCACAAGGCCTCTGTTTCAGTAATACATGCGCAATCTCTGGATTAGAACAATCATTGTTTAATTTACAAGCTTCTTGCTGAATCTACATGTGAGACTTTAAAAAATGCATAAACTATAACTCAGCTTGGACACAAGTGGTTCTTACAGACTTCCACCTGTTTATGAAGAACAAGTATAGTGTTTGATAGCACACACCTACCCTGCTAATGGGAAATATTCATCACTGGCTGCTTTTATTTATGTCTGTTTCTCCCTTTTTTTCCAGGTCTAGGAAATGAGGCCAAGGCTTTGTGCTTGTTGACAAGTGCTCTATCACCTAGCTACATCGGAACTCTATGAATAATTAGCCCAGAGTACTGTTTACCATAAATAAAACCAAGCTTACAGAGCTAACTTCAGAATATGGATCATCTCACAAGACTGAACTTCCAAAAAGAAGTAAGGAGGGCTAGATTTCAGCACTGGGGAGGTAGAGGCAGGCAGATTTCTGAGAGTTTGAGACCAGAATGGTTTGCAGAGTTAGTTCCCAGCCAGCAAGAGAAACACAGTGAAACTGCCTCAAAATGAACAAGAAAAGGAGAAATAAATGATGAAATTATTTGAGTTAAAAATAGTAAAATATGAAATAGCTAAATATGGTCTCTGATGGGATGAGTTTGAAAATAAAATCTAAGGGCTGGAGAGATGGCTCAGCAGTTAAGAGCACTGACTGTTCTTCCGGAGGACCTGAGTTCGATTCCCAGCACCCACATGGCAGCTAACAACTGTCTGTAATTTCAAGATCTGACACCCTTACACAGTTATGCATGCAGGCAAAACACCAAGTCACACCAAAAAAGAAAAACCAAAAAAAAATAAATATTTAAAAAAAAAAAAGAAGAAAAGAAAATCTAAACAGATAGGCTAGGGATCTGGCTCACTGGAAAGATGTATGTAGTAAGTATGATGCCTTGGACTTAATCCCCAAACTCACCACATGTACTTAGATAAAAAATATTTCAAATCTTGGAAGGCTTCTTTTGATTTCTTTGTACACTGAAAAAATGTTCTTTAAGAGCTAGGTGCAAGCCTGATGTGGTGATCTCAGCATATGGAAGCAGAGGCAGAGAATGGGGATTTCAAGGCTAGCCTTAGCTACATAATGCGTCAGAGCTACACAAAATTCTGCCTCAGAAAACCAACTTTCTTCCATAGCGCCAAAAGATAGAGATGTGATGGTATATACCCATAATCCCAGCATTTGGGAGACTGAAGCAGGTTCTTGAGTCCAGGCCAGCCTGAGTGGTATTTGAGACTGGTCTGAAAAACAAAAAGTTCTCTGAAAAACAAAAAGTTCTTAATAAAAAGTGAGAGTTAGCTGGGAATAGCTTAGTGTTCGAGCACTTGCCCACATGCACAAGGATCCAGGTTCAACTCTCAGCACTGTAAAAAAGAAAAAATTACAAACACTAGATTCTCTCCAGACTGCTTAAGTCCTTTGCCTTCTTTCTACTGAAGCTTTTAATGGTTAATGGCCAGGAACAACTGTGTTCCCAGTTAGCATTCTGAAGCCTTTTGTTGGCAGGGCTGACATCTTGTTCTGATTAAAAATGCTGTCTGTAAGGAAGAACAACAGTCGGGGAAGAGAGCCCAGCACATTTGAATGTGTGTATCTGGCTATCCAATGCTAAGTGCTAAAATGCTGACATTACACCCAGCACATTTGAATGTGTGTATCTGGCTATCCGATGCTAAGTGCTAAAATGCTGACATTACATTGGGGGAAAGGCCTGAAATAATTAAAAAAGTATGGGCTGTGGATTTAGGTCAGGGCCTGAGTCTCAAAAATGCTATAAGCACTGACTTATTAATACACTGTGCAAAATATGTGACTTTTATGAGCCCCAACTTCTTTACCTTGCGAGCTGTCATGAGAGTTAGCAGATAAGGCTTGCTAGGGTGCAGCATGGGGCTCCACACAGGAAGGACTTAACGCATAAGTTGGAGGAAGTTGATTTAATCTTTCTTTTTTGCTATAATCATACAGCCCATTTCAGACGAGCAACAAGTAGTGTTTGTTCCCGTGTCCTTTCTTTTACCCGCTAAAAATGTTCCTGAAGGCACTTGGCTTTCCACTATAGTTTTTTTTTTTTTTTTTTTTTTTTTTTTTTTTTTTTTTTTTTTTTTTTTTTTTTTTTTTTTTTTTTAAAGTTTTATTTATTTATTATGCATACAGTTTTTACAGAAGAGGGCGCCAGACCTCATCATAGATGGTTGTGAGCCACCATGTGGTTTTGCTGGGAATTGAACTCAGGTCCTCTGGAAGAACAGTCAGTGCTCTTAACCTCTGAGCCATCTCTCCAGCCCCTCCACTATAGTTTTAACGGTGGCAGAAATGGTATCAAGATATCCTTTATCTGAGTACAATCTGTTATGTGGAGAGCTGAACAGTGGCCTTCTCTGGGTGTTGTTCTGACAAGTACCCTACCCCACCCCCTCCAAGTTACCTCAAGCAATTAATACTCTTACTGTGGATTTATAGGACCCAAGAATATCTGATGACCTTCAGGTAACACCAGTATATATAAAATTTCTCATTACTGTTCAGTTTTGTACATCACCTCACACAAATCACGTAGACTGCTGAGGTTTATGCAATACATCTGGGCAGGCAGCTCAGTGGGTAAACATGTCTGCTGCACAAGCCTGCTGGCCTGCGTTCCACCCTAGGACTCACACAGAAGGAAAGAACCAATTCCTCATAGTTCTTCTCTGACCTCGACTCATGTACACCTCACCCCACACTCAATATCGATGGCTGAAATGTATCTGCCTACAGAGCTACAGATACTATCCTTAGAAGACCAAGATCCACTGAGCCATGCCCGTCAGTGAGGAAAGGACACATGCCACAGATGACCAAGACCTCACTCAGCACACACAGCCCTCCCACGCCTGCCTCCTCTTCCTGCTTTTCACCCACACAAGCCTTTGTGTTTCTGAGGGTCTGACCGTGGGGCCCTCGGGCAACAACTCCACCTCTATTTTCTCAGAATACTTGCCGTTATTCTGAATACTTAGTGAGTGGGTTAAAGAAGAAGAAGAAAACATGGCTTTTATGTTGATTTCTCAGTTGCTATTTAGAATCAGAGTCATCTTTAAAATATTTTAAAATCAGAACTAACACTCCTAGTAACAACAACAATGGGTACCAACTTAAGTATTCAAAATATTAGATTATACACACACAAATGATGTCCTGGCTACCCCTTCAGCAAAGCATTACATACTTCACCATGTCAACGCCTTATGTTCCCCAATCCTTCACCTTTGCCCCTCCCCCCCATTTAGCGCTGGGCAGCCTGGATGAATGAAAGGCTAACTAAAGAAGTGAATGGCAGTCCTTTTTTCAGACAATGTCCTTGGGGAGTTACTTTTAGTTCCCTTTCCCTTTGCATCTGCAGTTACTTCACCCTCCTTTGCCCAACATTCTAAATCCTAAGGATTAAGATGTTAACTGCCAAATATAATCTTTTTTTTTTTCACTTACAGAATCCAGAATGCCTGTGACAGATAACATCATTACTGTCAAGCACTGCATTGCCTCACGGAAACTGTGGATTATTCCAAAGGTTAGAAGAGAACTACATGTAACTAACTACATGGATAACCAGGAGTTGAGGACCACTGAGATGTGCCAGAGGGAAAGAGGGTACTCCCTGAATGACAAAGACCCTAGTCAGTATACGCCTGCCTTCCTGCCATTCCCTTCTATCTCTCCCTTGTAAGCCCTTTGTGTCCCTGAGTTCCCAGAGATTTTTTTTTTCCTATAAGGTTTTCTGAGACAGTGTTTCTGTGTAGTCCTGTCCTGGAACTCGGAGATCCACCTGCCTCTGCCTCCTGAGTACTGGGATTAGGCATGGTCACCACTGCCTGGAGATGGGGTCTTAAGGTATCTCCCTTCCCCCATATCCTCAGGATGCCAGTCAGTAAAACTGTTCAGTAAAACTCTTCCTTATGTTCTAAGCACTGGCTTTTCTGTGACGAGCAAGCAGATGTGGGTTCCACACTGTAACTGATCTATTCCCCTGAGACACACAGGATTTATGTAGCCATAATAGGCCTGTCCAGCAGAGAAGGTCATGAGGTTGGACACAAGAATCAGACCTTCCATCTGTTCTTCTTCCTATGGTTCTATGTATTTGTAGAGAAAACAAAAAAGGCAATATGTGTGTTTCATGGATTCATATCCTAGCCCTCCCTCCAGTTTCCTTTCTTTGATGCTGCTGGGGGTCAAGCCCAAGTCAGTGCTCAAGCCCTGACACATGCACAGCCCTCTTTGTTCAAATGTAACTAGAATCTCAGACTCCTAGTAGGAGATATTTAGAGCAGAAAATTCTTCATTAATGTTCTCCCAATCCTACTCAATACCCTACAGGAGTCTACACCTTCCTACCATGTCTGGGGACTTAAGGGGAGCCCCTTAAGACTCCTGCAGAGCTGTAGACTGACTCACTTTGCTTGTGTTTCCAGACACAAAAAGTTCAAGGAACATTTCCTGCTCAGCTCTAAACAGAATTAACAATGCCAGAACAGCTTACAAACCTACCAGCAAAAGGAAGCATTCTGTTCCACATGGTTCTGGTTCAATCTTGATTTCTTTGTTCTTGCGTTTATATACATTAGGAGTGGCGTGGAAAGCTGCAAAACAAAAGGCTGCAGTGTTTCCAAGGCTCTATCCATCTGACAAAAGAGTGAGCTGGAAACTGAGTTAGGGAGCTACGGCAGGTGTGGAACTTCATAGAAAAGGTACACAAAATTTAATTCTGATATCAACACAATCCTTTCAAAGCCAGAAGGCACCAAGGAACAATCAAGGTACTTAATTGGGCTGTACCTATCATATAAACCACATCACACCATCACTGAACACATATGGACAGAACAGGTCCTTTGTAAAGCCCTCACCACAGCAAGAGCTGAGAACTCCACACAACAAAGCAGAACACAGAGAAGGAGCTGAGGTGGGGTGGGAAGAGGGGAACACCTCAAACAGAGTATCCGCACTCACGGTGTAGGAAGCAGTCATATTTAAAGCAGCGCCGGCAGAAGAGGGTATGGAAGGAGTGCAGAGACTGTTCCCGCTGCACTGACTTAGCATTGGGACCATCGATGTTGGGTGTGCACTGAGGGGGAAGTGCATTGGGGTCTGACATCTCTGTCAGCTCTCGATACCTGTAAGAAAAAAGAGAATTCCTCTCCAGAAAAGCTGTCCTCACTGCAGCAAGGGGGACTGCCATCCAGGCGTGGCCTGCAGAGGGAAGAGAGATGGTTTTTATAGGCTTGGTAGGGCAGAAGATGGTTAAAAAAACAAAAACAAGTAGATACACTGATGTGGAATGCCTCTCTGTACGCTGTGAATGAGCTTTACTGCCACTTGTTAATGAAGAGGCTGTTGTGGCCTATGGCAAGGCAGCTTAGAGTCAATGAAAGATCCAAGCAAAGATAAAAGATAAAATCAAAAAGATGCTACAGGCTGCCCCCCCCCAAAAAAAACTAAGATATAATAAGACACAAATAAAGCTACAGAGCCACATGGCAATATACAGATTAATAAAAATAAGTTGTTATAAGAACTAGTTAAAAATGAGCCTGAGCCATTGGCCAGTTTATAATTAAGATAAGCCTTTGTGTGATTATTTGAGACTAAGCAGCTACAAACAGGTCTAGGCCAGGTCAAAAGTTCTGACTCCAGTTCATCACTGCAATTCTGCAGGGCTAGGCCTAAGTCTCAAAGTAAGGGAAAGGAGGCTTGGGAGGTACAATGCTGGTTAAGTCCCCAGAAGGACAGAGTGAGTTTTCTGCCCTCAAAAGCCATCACAGAATGATCCCTAATATGGCAAAGGATATGAGACGTAAGTAAGCAAGAGAGTTAGAAGTGCAGACAAACCATGGATCACTTACCATCAACAAGGCTTTTTATTAACCAAACCTCAGTGGAACAGCGTTCCCTACCTCTCCTTCATATCATCGGGGACACCATTCTCAGGAAACATGGAAGCAATGGCACTGAAGATCATGTCATTTGGGAACTGTTTCTTGGAACTCTTTTTGCTGCCTGAATCAGAAACAATAGTAAATGCCTGAGTGCAGAGAGAGCTATTTGAATTTTTCTCTTTCTCATGCACAATGGCCATAGCTGCTGTGCGCATCCAAACATCAACCATATTAATAACAAAGCCTATGGTCCCTGTTAGACTCAAGGGAAGAGGAGCTTCATGAAGAGCAGAAGACAGATGACTTCTATATAACATCGGTGCTGATTAACACAACCAACACTGGAACTCTTTCAGAGATACTATCCCTTGAGATGCAATTCAAAACAGTATAATTGAGTATTCAATAGTTTCCTCTTTTCCATTTTTATGTTTGTGCGCATGTAGTATATGGATGCATGCTTGCACACGTGGGTACACATGTGGGGGTGCATATGCATGCACCTGCAGGTGAGGTCCTGAGGTTAATGTCTGGAATCATCCTCCTCTACGTTCTTCTACCTTATTCACTGGCCCTGAGTTTGAGGACACGAATAGTCTCCCCAGCCAGTTTGTTCTGGGGATCCCCTGTCTGCCCTTTTGAAGGCTGGAATTACAGACCCGCTACCATACCCATCCTGCATTTATTTGTGTTTTGGAGATCTGGACGCTGGTCTTCATGCTAGCAGACCAAGGACTTTAACCACTGAGCTGTCTCCACAGCCCAGTAATATTGAATTAAATACTAGTGACATGGAAAGTATTCACAATTAAATTAAGAAGATAAAAGTTTATATCATATACCCACACAATCTCAATTTTGCATGAGCAAATTGTACAATTATGTACAATTTAAAATCTACAAGGAATTGAAAATCTGATTATTCCTATGTAGCAAGATTGTAATTTCATTTTCTCCTTTATACCTCCCTAGATTTTCCCAACACATTAGAATTAGAAACTAATATCAGTGATTATTCTAGAAGTTTTTCTACTTTCTTCCTCAGCTACTTCACAGCCGGGCTGACCCTAACAGTTAATGGCTCTATTTCTCTTTTAAGTGGACCAATGAAGAACATAAATGGTTTTTTTTTTTTTTTTTTTTTTTTTTTAAAGTTTATTTATTTGCCTTGGTGTTTGCCTGGAACTGGAACTACAGACAGTTGTTAGCTGCCATGTGGGTGCTGGGAATTGAACCCGGGTCCTCTGGAAGAGCAGACGGTGCTCTTAACCGCTGAGCCATCTCTCCAGCCCCCATAAATGGTTTTTTTAAAGAGTAATATGCTTTAGCTTTTCTTTCTTCCCTGTCCTTGTCAATTTCAAAACCGTCCGTGGAAGCAGGGCTGCACACCTTCCATAGCATGGCGTTTCCGCTTTCTTGTTACTGGAAGGTCTTCTTTGCTGTCATCGTGCTTCCCGTCAGAGCTGTCATTGTGCCCCTCCTCTTCATCATCTGAGTGCTGATTGAGGGCGTCTACCAGCTCCAGGAACACAGCATCACTGATCAGAACAGACCCAGGGATCATCTCTGAAACACAAGAACACAGGTGAGTGCTGGTCGCATCATATCCCATTCACCTTCCTAGTCCTGTCAAGGCCTTGGCAAGATCTTGTCAGGTGTGATGGTGCACGCCTTTGATTCCAGCATTTGCAGAAGCAGGTGGATCTCCATGAGTTGAAGGCCAGCCTGGTCTACATAGTGAGTTCTAGGACAGCCAGGGCAATATGGTGAGACGCTGTATCCAAAAAATAAAAACAAAAATAAAAAAAATAAAACAGACAGGGTCTTTTATATCCCAAGCTAGTCTCCAGTGCTGGGATTCCAGGTGTGTATTACCATATCTGGTTTTATGCAATCAAGGGCTAGCTCCAGCACTTAGGTAGGCTTTCTTACACCCACTCCTGAGGTCTAGGGATGTAACATATCACTTGATTAGTTCTAACAACTGCAACAGTTAGCTGGCTAAGTAGAAAACCCAGTTGAGGTTTATTTTTATTAGAATATTCACGTCTGTCGTCACTGTTAACAATGTATTTATGACTCAAAAATCTTAACAGCAAGCTGGGCACACACCTTTAATCCCAACATTCAGGAGGCAGAGGCAGGCAGATCTCAAAGTGAGTTCAGGATAGGAGGGCTATTAAACAGAGAAACTTTGTCTCTAAACATCAAACAACAACAAAGGTGTGCCAACAATCCAAAGCAAGGCAGAGAAATAACAGCAAAGTGAAAATTCACTTGGCTTTGTGCTAATGTATCAATAGTGACATTTCTTAATCAAGACAGCACTTTTTCCTAAAATCATACTTCATGGTTATACTGCAACTGCAACTTTGGACACTAGAGGGTGCTGTGGATGTATCATGTATTTAAATGTCAGCAAACTAGCACCTACAACTGTCAAGAGCAGCTAAAGCTACTAGCTGACAAATTCATGGGAGTTCTTCCTCTTTATAGTCTTCCTTTAGTAGTGAGGACTGAACTCAGGACTGTGGACAGGACAGGCATGCACTCTACCACTGAGCTATATACCCAGTCTATTTTTCTGATTTGAGACAAGGTGTCACTAGGTTGCCAGTCTGGCACTGAACTTCCCCCTGTAGCCTTAAGCAGGCTTTGAATTTTCAATCCTCTTGCCCCAGCCTCCAGAGTAGCTAGGATTACAAGGGTGTGCCATCATGCCCAGCTCCTCTTCCTGATTTTTATTCATTGATAATATTTTCTAGAATTACAACTAAGAGTGGCAAGATGGCTCATTGGATAAAAGCAGCCAAGGCTGCGTTCAATCCCTAGCATCCACACGGTGGAAAGAGAGAATCTACTCTCTGACCTCTACACCCATTCTGTGGCAAGTGTGGACCCCACCCCTAAAATAAATGTTTTAAAACAAAATTTAAAAAGAACTACAATAAGGGGCTGGAGAAATCACTCAGAAGTTAAGAGGACTGACCCAGAGACTCAGGTCCCAGCACCCACAGGGCTGCTCTGACCTTTTGAGTTCCAAGGAGATTCACTGCCCTCTTCTGGCCTCCTTGGGCACTGCATGCACTTGGTACAAAGACACTGATGCAGGCAAAATCATACACATAAAACAAAAACAAATCTGGAGAATTACAGTTAAGTTGAAATACTTTGCTCTTATAAAATAAGAACATGAAGTCAATTTCTGGGAAATCTAGAGGATACCTGGATCAAAGTAGTATGACACAGAGGATATGCTCCAGCTGGTCTCAGAAAGAGAAAAGAAAAACAAAATGGCCTCTGATGGATTACAGAGAATGACAAAGATTAAATTCACTGTTCAACACTCTCCTGCCACTGGTGACTAGGTAATTCTTTTTGTGTCTCAGCTCCTTCTGAAACTTAACTGGAACTTTAAATATAAAGTTCTGATTCCACATCACGTCTTCACACAGGAATACCCTGGAGCGTGGCCCCACGGGGTGACAC
Source organism: Sigmodon hispidus (assembly GCA_004025045.1). NCBI lineage: Eukaryota > Metazoa > Chordata > Mammalia > Rodentia > Cricetidae > Sigmodon > Sigmodon hispidus. Next base: position 52,998 of record PVIH01012850.1, read on the forward strand.
AGCAAGTCCTCCCCCGGCGAGTCCCGCCCACTGACCTTCTTCACCATGAACTTTGCCATCATAGTTATTGATCAGCTCCTCGATGAACGTCTCATCTTCTTCCTTGACCTCATCGCCCATGTAGGGAATATTGCACAAAACCGTCTCGTCTTCCACCTGCAGAAAACCAGATGGATTCATGTCAAAAGCTACCCTGTCTCTCTTTTCTGTCCAACAGAACTTTTGCTGGGCTGTTCTTTCATTTGATTTCCCAGTCTCCCCCCGCCCAGCCCCAAATCTATCTCTGTGGATAAAGACTTTCCATGTGTTTTAAAGACAAGCCATTTTGTTTCACCAACAAAACCTCAAACAGAAAGGACAATACTACTCTGAGGAGAAAAAATGCTTTAATCAATATTAATGAATAATACGAGAGAAGAGAAGGGTGTTCAGCACAGACACAGACATATACCAAAGCTAAGGGTATACGCTATACTAAGTTACACCCCAGGGCCAACCCAGTCATTCTTAAATCCCCAAGGATCTAGCAAAATCACTGGAAAGTTTTATGTACCAGATGGCTCCTTCTGGTGGTGCTGTATCCTGCCACGAGGCAGGATAAAGGACTGGATGAAGGCACTGTAACTCACAGCCACCTCTGGTCTCTTGGCTGACTTCATAGTACCCTGCCATTAGGGGATTCCAAAAGACCTGCTCCATCAGCAGAGCCGAAGCCTGCTTAAGCATCAAGTGTCTGATTCAGCCATATTTAACTGTGACTAATATTACAGAGTTGGATCAAAGTAGTAAGAAAATTGACAGTCTTGTCTTCTTTCATTAATTATAGAAAAAAAAAAGCAGCAATATTTTAAAGAGCACCAAAACCTATACAATAATGTTCTGCTCTGGGGGTCCAAGCTTTGTGGAATACCTTGACCACCTTTAGAAGCTCACACAAATTAGCATAAAACGGCACCGTTTAAACAACTGCCACAGTATTTTCAATACATACCATGAAGTTCTGCTGGAGAGGGGACCAAGAATACATGATGGGAACCAGAGCAACTGTGTTCAGAGACCTCATCAACATAGTCTGGCTGGCGAAACCTGGGAAAATGCTCTCTACGGTACACTGAAGGAAAAGCAGCAACAGAGAGAAGCAAAGTAAGCCGACAACTCAACAGAATCAGCTGGGAGTCAGCTGGGAGGGCAATAGCCCCAGCACTCAGCAGGTGAAGCACAAGAACACTGTGTGTGAGGCTAGGATAGGCTACACAGTTTCCAAACAGGCTAGGTTACAGGGCAAAACCAATGAAACCAAACCATAAGAGGCACACTAGTGGGCAGTGGTGGCACACACCTTTAATCCCAGCACCGAGAAGCACAGGCAGGTGGATCTCTGTGAGTTCAAGGCCAGCCTGGTCTACAGAGCGTGTTCCAAGACAGCCAGGGATACATAGTGGAGTAGGGGTGGGAGAAGTGGGGGGGGCGGGGGGGGGAGGGAAGAGGCAAAGTTTTCTTAAAGAGAGTTGTGGTAAATTCATATTTTGAATATGAAACATGCATTCTTGTCTTGTGTTGTTTACTCAAGGAATAGGAAGGAAAATGTAAGCCTGAGAGCAACCATACTTATAGCCCACTTCCGATTCTACTATAATGTATCTAAACTCTTTGGGGGACTGACTCTGTTTTGAGCTGGTGAATCTTGATAAGGAATCAGAGTTACACAAAGAGAGCCTGTCTCAAAACCAAAAGGGGTCAAGGGGGACAACTGTAGTTTCCTTCCAAAATGTTGTTTTCTTCTTTTTTTTTTTTTTTCCTTAAAAGCCAAGATTACAGAGGTGTGTTCCACCCCAGTTTCATGCAGCAAGAACTTAGGCTAAAACCCAGGGTTTCATACGCACTAGGCAAGCACTCTAGTGATTGAGAAACACTTCAGCCCTAAGTTCTTTTAAATCTTTCTAGATGTATTTTGAGTTATGTATTTGTGGGTGTGTCTGTATATGGGTACGAGTGAGTGAGGGAGCCTGCAGAGGCTAGAAGTATCAGATCCCTGGAGCTAAAGTTACAGAGGTTGACAGTCACCGAAGTGAATTTGAGGATTGAACTCAGGTGCTCTGAATGAGCAGTGTATTCTCTTAACCACTGAGACACATCTGTAAATTCTTCTCAACTATTAAGGTGGTAAAGGATGTTAGCAGCAGCTCCTAAAGGGAACCTTGAAACTGACAAACTTTGGAAAGCAAAAGCTGTCTCTTATTCACATCTGTGTCATATTCAACAAATGCTTGATTCAACCCAAGTGTGGGTCTTCTAAAGGATCCCTCAAGAGATCGAGACTGTTTTCTTTTTTTTTTTTTTAATTATTTATTTTTATTTTATGTACAGTGGTGTTTGGCCCTGAAGCTAGAGTTACAGACAGTTGTTAGCTGCCATGTGGGTGCTGAGAATTGAACCTGGGCCCTCTGGAAGAGCAGTCAGATCTCTTAACCACTGAGCCATCTCTCCAGCCCGTTTTCTTTTTTTTTTTTTTTTTTTTAAGAATTATTTATATATTATGTGGTTGCAGGGAAATGAACTCAAGACCACTGGAAGAGCAGCCACTGCTCTTAACCTCTGAGCCGTCTCACCAGCCACTCAGGGCTGTTTTCTAAGAACTTTGGATAGAGCTGCATAGATGACAGGAACTTTGAATAGGGAAGCAAAGTGGTGTACAAAGTAAGAGTCATACATCGTCTGCGGAATGATCACTGGTCTTACTACACTATCGGCTTTTGTATGTAAAAATATTACCAGGCTGTCGAGATGACTCCTTAGGTAAAGACACTAGCCACCAAATCACTGACCTAAATTCAACAGCCGGACACACATGTGGAAGAAGAGAACTGACCTCTATGTATGAGGACAAGCACATGCAGTAAAAAATTTAAAGTATTACCTCTTTAGGAAGCTAGAATGCTGTTTGTGTTCTATTTTTCAAGACAGGGCTTCTCTATATTGCTATGGCTGTTCTTGACTTTGCTCTGTAGACCAGGCTGGCCTTGAACTCAAGAGATCCACCTGCCTCTGCCCCACTCCCTCTGGGATTAAAGGCATGTGCCACCACAGATTCGATACTCTACTTTTCTTCCTTTTAAAGATGGGCTCTCAAATAGCCAGGGTGGCCTCAAACTCGTTATCCTCCTGCCTCAGGTTGTAACAGCATGTGCCACTATGTCCAGCTAGAATGTGCTTTGTAAATTTATAATTCAATATGATAAATAAATGTATTATTCATAGTAAGACAATCCCTCTAGTAAGTACACTTTTGTCCATTACCTAGAGAATCTGTTTCTGTATCTAACTACATTGGGCACAGAAAAGGATGTCATGTAGCTTAGACACAAAACCCAGGAAAACAGACAGTAATGTTTTGTTTTTCTATAAAATTATACTCAGTAATCAAGGAGAACAATAAACAAAATGGTTAATTTTCAAGCTAGATTTACAATTTCGTGTCCAAGGAGAAAGGCAGACCGCTGGGCACCCTGAAGTACCTTTTTGAGAAAAGGATGCCCACTCACAGGCTTCATTGGCTGCACGGGCTGGATTCGAAGTTTCTTCCACTCTTCATTGAGGATCTGGGTTTTTTCTTGAACCTTTGCAAAATTTGCCACATACAGAGCCTAGTAAAGCCCAGGAAAAGACTGTCAGGAGTCAGTGCAGGTCTGAAGGGAGACTCCACAGCCCATACTTTGGAGAAACACACAGAACAGACAGCCCTGCTCTTAGGAAGCACACTTACCTTTGCTCCTAAATTTGCCTGAAGTCGTTTGAGTTGCCGAAGCCGCATATACTCAGATTTCACCTTTCTTTTCCAGTATGTGATGCATTTGGAAGTTGGGGGACTTGCTATATCCATTTTCCTGGACTCAGAGAGACAGATACGACAAACAGCACTTGATTACCTGGGAAGAAAGATGTCCTCAAACTCAAATAAATAAGGTCAATTATGTGTCTACTCTCATTAAATCTATGCATAAAAATGTACTCAATGTGAGTTTAAAATTTCAACTGAAAAGAGACTTACAGGAGCAATTTCTGGTCTCACTGTAAAAACTTTTAGCACCTGACATCCTTTAGTGACCTGTTTGACATTGAATACTGGAGCAGCACGGTATAATGTGTGTGGCTCTCGGTTCTAACCCCAGCATAGCAACAGAAACAGACAAAAAGGCTGTAGGGCAATATAGTAAACAATCTAATGGCCTCACTGGGGAGACAGAGCAGAATCAGGAGTTCAAGGCTGGCCTGTGCCATCCAACAAAACTGTGGGGAGGTAGGTGGGAGGGTGGGTAGGAAGGAGAAAGAAAACAAACAAACAAACAAACAAACAAACAAACTGAGGCTGAAGCTCAGTGGCAAAGTACTTGCCTGGCATGAGCCAGACTCTGAGTTCAATACCCAGGCAATCAATACAGTTGCTTCATAGTTATTAGGGACTTAATTTTTTTTTTTTTTGACACATGGATGCCTACTAAGTTCAAAATGTTTAAGGGTCCATTTTCATTATTTTTATTACATATATGTATGGAGCTGTGAATGGGTGTATGCATGTGCCAGGGTCTAAGTTTTTCAGAATATTTAGACTACAAGCTGCAGTCCCCGTGGATGTGAACAGTCTGATATGAATGCTGGAATTCCTAGTTTCTCTCTAAGAACTACAAGCACAACAAAACTACCTGTAACTTCAGACCCAGGGGAATCCAACGCCCCCTTCTGGTCTTCTCCAGTACTACATGTACACGATGCACAGACAGGAAGGCAGAAACACACACACACACAAATAAATAAATAAATCTTCAAAAAGGAGACAGGGAATTTCTTTCTTATGATTTTTTTTTTGTGTGTGTGCACTATTACTGGGTCTCTGTGAAGATTCAATTTCCTGGAACTGAATTTACAGACAGTTGTGAGCAGCCATGTGGGTGCTGGGAAGTAACACTGGGTCCTCCAGAAGAGCAGCCAGAGCTCTTACCTGCTGAGCCATCTCTCCAGCCCCAAGAGAAGGGAAAAGTTTTAACCAAATCCAAGTTCATCTCACTAGCTTGACAGAAGATCAAGTACAAACTAAAGTACACCATGACAACAGAATAATCTCATCTCCTTGAGCAGCAGGCCCAAGGACACCGACTTACACTGTAACTTTTTTTGGGGGGTGAGGGTTGAACTACAGGTGAATATTTAGAGAATTTAGTTGACATGCTCTACTTACCTCATGGAATGCCACTGCAAACACTGGACTTTATAATGTGCCTCTGTTCTTCAGGTGAACTCCAAGACCTAAGGGTAAAAAGTGTTCAGCTTTGTGAGAGAATAAAAATATTTAGACTCCAAGCTGCAGAGAATTTATATTTATAGAATCAGGGCAGCATGCTCAAACACCGAGCCCCTGGGCAGGATACTTCCCCAGAACTAGAGGGCTTCAGGGTCTCTGCTACCATTTTGCAAGTCTCAAAGATGCCTGCCACTTTTGTTTCGTGTTCAAGACAGGGTTTCTCTGTGTAACAGCTCTAGCTGTCCTGAAATTCCCTACATACAACAGGCTGACCTTGAACTCACAGAGATCAACCTGCCTTTGCCTCCCCAATGCTGGGAGTGCACACACCCCCCACTCTGATTTTACATGTGATTTTTTTTTCCCCATTGCCCATGAAGTTCACTATAAGTCTCTTAATGCCAATGTTCAAGATTTTTCCGAATCCCCTTTTTTGTTTTGTTTGGTTGTTGCAGCCCTGGCTGTCCTGGAACTCATATGTGGAGCAGGTTGGCCTAGACCTTATTATCTGCCTGCTCCACCTCCTAAGGGCTGGGATTAAAGAAGCATGTGTAAGCAAGCCAAACAGCACATGACTTTAAAATCGAAGTTTCTTTTTTCTGTCACTTGAATCATGAATATATGAAGGGCAACTCCAGAATTCCTCATCAGCCTCTAATTTCTTTTTTTTTTAAACTTTATTTATTTGCCTTGGTGTTTGCCTGGAACTGGAACTACGGACAGTTGTTAGCTGCCATGTGGGTGCTGGGAATCGAACCCGGGTCCTCTGGAAGAGCAGACGGTGCTCTCAACCACTGAGCCATCTCTCCAGTCCCGCCTCTAATTTCTTAAAGCCGTTTACTTCAGGGCAGGTGTTGACATCCTGAGCAGGTCTACTTTTTTTTTTTTTTTTTTTTTTTTTGAGACAAAGTCTCACATAATCTAGGCTGTTCTTGAACTCCCTATGCAGCTAGGGGTGACTTTGAATTCCTGATCCTCCTGTCTCCATCTCGCAGTGATTATGGGTTTGAGCCATCACATGCTTATCACTTCTGCTCAGATCAGAGGAACAGCCTGCTCCAGGAAATGAAAATGTACTTCAAACTACAGACAGGACTGGCTATCTCCTTAGGCCATCTTTATTGAGACACCACAGCCTTCTTTAACAGAAGTAGTCTTTCCTCCCCTCTCTTCTTTTTTTTAAGACACATGTTGCAAAATAAGAGAGGTAACAGGTAGCAAAATGTAGATTAATATAAATGGGTTAATTTAAGTTGTAAGAGCTAGTTGGTAATAAGCCTGAGCTATTGAACAAGCATTTATAAATAAGTTTTCCTCTCAGTCAGTTATTTGGGAAGTCCACCTACACACAGATCTGGCTTAGTAACCCAGGATGGCTTTGAACTCAAGATCCTCCTGAAGCAGCCTCCCAAGTGCAAAGATAGAAGAAACACTCCATACTTTGAAATATTAAACTCAGAGCAGATCACTTTAGCCCAGTGAAACTGCTGATGGGTAATGGTGAGAACTTACTCCACCAAGAGCTGCTGACAGTGCTTCTGTGGTGGTAAAGAGATGAGGAGAAGGTGGCTGTGGCATTGGGGGTGGCAGTTGTGATAGTGAACATGTATGTTTAGATTTCTTAGAGAAAATGGTCACAGAAAAATCCCAGTGTTTCCAATAAGGGATGAGGTCATAATTGAAATGTTATCCTACATATAGTCTGCTATGAGATGACAATAACAGAATAATCCAACACTTAATAGTACCACTTCTAATTTTTCTCAAGTGTTTTATTTGGCTAGTATACACAGACACATAAAGATGCCTTTAAGTTTTAACTAATCATGATGCAAATTAACCACACTGCTTTTTACAATGTATGTGATTCTTGAGTGTCCATGAACCAGTATTTATTTCAGTTGGCTTTTTAATGAGTCATTGATGTCCCATTTATTTGGCAGATGATTCCTCACAGAATGTGGAAATGGAAAATACTGTAGAGAGACATAGGTATGATTTAGAAACAAAACAGTAAGAACAAAAAAACACTTGAGAGGGCTGGAGAGATGGCTCAACTGTAAAGAGCACTGGATACTGTTCAAGAGGCTCTGAGGGCTATTCCCAGAGCCCACATGGTAGCTCACAACCATCTGTAACTCCAGTCCCAGGACATCTGATGCCTTCTTCTGGCCTGCACCAGAGCACCCATAACACAAAATAAAAATAAAAAACAAAACACAGCACATGTACAGTTACATAACTGCTGGATCCTGCTCAATGGTTATCACAAAAAGTCAAGGAAGAAAAAAGCAGACAAACAGGTGAGAATCTGCAACAGGTTTGGAGAGAAATGGGCTCATCCATCTTAGACAAAGGAGGTGGTGCATAAAAAATAATATTTCTATTAATGTTTTCTATAGTTATTTGCATATCAGTACTTATATTTCAGCTAAATATTGGAGCCTGCTGCTGTTACTGTCATTGCACGGAAGACAGTTCCAAACACAGTTTGGGACTTAAGTCTTCATATAATTAACTTCAGCTCCGGAAGACAGACAGCTCGGTAAAGACACTTCAATCAGATGCACAAAGGACTTGACATATTAGTCACCGAAATGCAAATTAAACGCAGTAAAGGGCTACAGCAATGTTTCAGTGACAAAGACCATTTGCTGCTTTTCAGAGGTCCTCAGTTCAGTTCCCAGTACCCACATACAACCGACTCTAACTCCCGCTCCAGGAGACCCGACATCCTCTTCTGGCCTCCAAGGACACCTGCACTCACATGCACATACAGATAATTAAAAATAAAAATAAATCTTAAAAAAAAAATCACGATTTTAAGTATACTCACTAGAAGGGCTAAGTTAGAAAAGGCCTATCAAATGAATTACAAGTGTGTAGGTGAAACATTCAGAACTCTCACCCAGCAGGTGGGAATGCAAATTTGTAAAGGTGTGAGCTGCTACCCTGACAAACCAATTCCACCCATGGACTGACTCCAGTACTCCAAACCTTAGGGTCATGGTTTTCTTTTTCATTCTTTCTTTCTTTTTTGGATACAGGGTTTCTCTGTGTAGCCCTGGCTGTCCTGGAACTCTCTCTGTAGACTAGGCTATCCTCCAACTCAACAGAGATCCACCTGCCTCTGTTGTAAGAAGTTTCTGGCCCTGCCTCCCCCCAGGTCCAGACCTGCAGTCCCAAATAAATATTC